>JAHIAM010016050.1:0-10618 GCA_021605205.1 Aegilops longissima
ACCTATGTGGACTGGAAAAAAAATGACCAAGGCCAAGCATCCGTGAAGACTATCATGACCACTACTCGTCCCTTGAATTCTTCAATGGACCTCTTTGGTCCCAATCATTATTGGTTTGTTAATGAAGCATCACTATATGGCTTTGTTATTGTTGATGATTACTCTCGTTACATGGGTACAATTTTCCCACAAGAATCAAGTGGAAATCTTCAAATGATTTTCCTCGAGGGCTTCAACTAACTTTCTTGTGAAGATCAAGCACATCGGGAGTGACAATGGAACTGAGTTCAAGAATTCGGTCTTGATGACTATCTTGATGAACTTGGTATTACTCATGAGTTATCCCTCCTTATACTCCTCGGCAAAATGGCGTGGGGCAAAACGAACTCTTGTTGAGATGGCTCCTTTTATGCTTGATGAATACAAAACGCCTAGTAAACGGATTGAAGCAATTGACCTCATGCCACATCATCAGATATCTTCACAAATTCTTCGAAGACCCTATGAACTCCTCCGAAAGAAATCGCCCGATGGGCTATATCTCCCGGCGAGAGGCCCGACTTAGAGCATAACGCGAAAGCAATGTCAAAGTGAGGTAATCTTCAAAATGTAATAAAAGGAAAGGTACATAGTTGGCTTACAATGCCCGTCACGTACATAATTTAACATACATCATTGAGTACACTCAAGGTCCGACTGGAACCAAAATAAAAAGATACCCCAAATGCTAACAAGATCCCAATCGTCCCCCCAGGCACCCTGATCATGGAAGCGACAATAAGCGACCACGTTCCTCGTCGAACTCCCCTTGAGCTCGGTGGAATAAATGCAGGCCCTCTGAACCCAACTGTTTTGGAAGTATCTGAGTCACGGGGACTCACAATCTCACACCGAGATCAAGACTATTTAAGCTAATAGGAAGGACATAGTAGTAAAGTGGAGCTGCCAAAGCGACTAGCATATATGGTACTTAAAAGGGAGAAGAGAGGCAAAACGGTCGTGAAACTAGTAGTGATCAAGAATGACTGAAACTTCTCGGACATAACTCCAACACCGTGTTCACTTCCCGGACTCCCCGGAGAAGAGACCATCCCGGTAACACGGTTGATGTGTATTTTATTTGAGGTAACTTTAGGTTTCCAGGACATTAAAAATTCCCATTGCCTCAAACCCGGCCGGCTTTGAAAGAAACCTGCGGGGTTCCCAACAAGCCTTATAATCCACGGTCGAAAGATTATTCCTTCCGGGGACCGACAATCTCAACCGGATCAAGACATTTAAAATAAAACAAGAAGAAAGGGTTTGGACTCCCGATGGACTGCAATATTCTTTGGGAAGGAACACCTCGTAAAACCATAGTTGCCCAGGTGGCCCTGCTCCTTGGACCTTTCAAAACCTTTTTCGGGGGTTAAAATAAAGAGACCCTCCTGAAAACCGGGAAAAAACTTTAGGTGGCAAATTAAAACCAATTTGGGCCTTCTGGGCACTTTTAAAGGAACTGCGGGGTCCCAAAACCCAACCGGTCATAAAATCAAGGAACATAACCGGATCGGAAACTACAAGGGAAACAAAACCGGGCATAAAAAGCCCCACCCACCAATTTGTGAAAACATAAAGGGAAAATATTGTTCCCAACAAGAAACAGCCAAGAAAACACCCTTTCCAAGGAACAAATTTCAGCTTCCTGAATAAAGCGCTATAAGAGGGCTGAAAGCGGTAACAAGCCAATCAGCGGTTTGCTAGGAAAGGATGGTTAAGTGACATGGCAATATGGGTGGCATGATATACAAGTGGTAGGCATCCAGCATAGGCATAGCAAAGGCGAGCAACTAGCATAGCAAAGATAGAAGTGATTTGGTATGATCATCTTGCGCAATGTTCCGAGTTGTGGCGATCCTCGGCGTTCCAACGGTTCCTCGTTCCGTCTCGTCTCCGGTCTACCCAAAGCAACAACAAAACAAGGAACCACAATAAATCACGGTGCAATGCACAATCAACATGATGCAAAACATGACATGATATGCAAGAGGATATGCAAGCTTAGGTGCACTCCGGAAGGTAAATGGAAAACCGGGCATCATCTTGGCAAACCAAGCATGCCATCGGAAAGATGAGATGATTTGGTGAAATCGAATAGAATCACCGGAAGCGGATGCAGGTTGGATATAGGCAAAACAAGAATGGTGAAAACCTACGATAAAGCATGAAGAAACAAAGCCATGCATGGCACAAAACTACCTCATAGCACAAATCAACTAAATATGCACATGAAAGACAACACCTAACCATGATGCAAAAGACATGATCATAAACTTGCCCAAATGCAAAACTAATGCCACCACTGAGTTGGTGGGATTTTTCTACCCAAAAAATATATAATATGTTAGGGTTGCTGAAAAATCATCACAAAACAATAAGTTAAAACCTGCCTAAAAGGAAGTTGGAAATTGGCAATTTCAGATTTAAATGTCGTTTGGACTTGCCAAAAAAAAGTCAAATGGAAAAGAAATGGAAAAAGGAAAAAAAAATATGCAGGGGGGGGGGGCGGGGTTGCCCCATTCATAGAAACGAGGGTTAAATGGGTTTTAAAAGGGAAAAACAGCCCGGGGATTGAACCGGTCTCCCAGTGGAACCCTTTTGCAACCCGGCTATCTTTGGGAAGAGGAATCGGCCCTCTACTACTCTGCTGGGAGGCGCGAAAAAAAAGAGATAAAAAGGGGGTGGCGCTGGGTTCGAACCAGTGCCCGATTGAAGCGGGTCAACCAGCTCGGCTAAGGAGGATCTGGTGAGATCGGGCCCAGCCTACTGACCCAACATGATCTAACAGGCGACAGCGGCCCCGGCCGAAGCAGCGCTCTGAGGCTCTGCGCCCTCGGACCTGGGTGTGCACGAGGGCCCCGGAACAGAAGGGGCAGCCGGGCGGGGATAGGGCATACCGCCAGCAAAACACTCTGAACCCAAAACCCAGAACCCGCCCTGGCAGGGACAGGCGGACCTACCCGGGAACTAGGGCGAAGGGGAGGCGGGGAGGAAAAAGGGTATACCTCCTTACCCTAGGACACGAGATCGGCGGAAGGCAGGTGGGCGGCAGATCGACTCAAATTCACAGTTTCTGGCGGAAGAAGGCAGGCGTGGGTCGGTGAACTTGGCGAACCGGGCCCCGTGGGCGGCGTCGTGGCGTGAGCCGCAGGAAAGAAAAAGGACAGACCCCGGGTCGTGGTGGCGGAAAACCCCGGGCGATGGAGGAGCTCGGATCGCTCGGGGGGCCGGCAGGCAGGGGATCCGCTTACGGAGAGGGAAAACCCTAGGGCTCGATTTGGCGGAGGGATAAGAAGGGGGCTAGGGCGGCCAGGATCGTGCCGTGCTCTCGAGCTCGGGGTCCCCATGGCGGAAGGAGAGGAAAGGTGGGTGAGGCGCGGCGGTCGCTGCCGGCGGGGCCCAGCTGCCCGTGGGCGGACTCCGGGAGGTGGCGGCGTGGGTGCGGGGGAAGGGAGAGCGGGGGGGGCGCTCTTCCCGGGCTGGAGGTGAGGCTGGGCCTTTCGGAGGCCGTGGCCAGTGGAAGGGGCTGTGGGCTCTTGCTTGCTGCTGCCTCCTCTCCTTTCCTTTTCAAAATAAAAGGAAGAGAAAAGAAATCAGGGAGAAATGAAAAGATTTTTAAAGGAAAATATCCCACACTCCTGGAATTCTCCTCTATTTAAATAAATTAAATGGACATTTTAAAGGTAGAAAAATAATGCAAGTTTGGAAATATTTCAAACTTGTGCCATTTGAACGACCATAACAACTTCAAATGAGGAATTTGGCGGGAGTTTTAGTGCAACAAGCAAGATTTTAGGGAGAAGATGAACATTAATTTGGAAAAAATATGGCATTTGAAAAGAAAAGAGGGAAGGAGGGGATGGAATGCAAGATGAGAATGAAACATGCAACCACATGACATGCAAGAAACACCACATCCACATGATAAGAAGGGAATGCAAAATGACAATAGGCACAAAATGCCATAAGCAAAAGAAACAAAACAAAAAAAGAAAACCCAATAACCAAACCAAAGAGCCAAGCATGACAAGAACCCACAAGAATTGGATGAGGTCAAATTGATATATTGCCCAAAAAAGTTTACATCCGGTGTTACAACCTCCACCACTACAAGAGGATCTCGTCCAGATCTAGATGAAAGAACTCGGATATTGAGCGGAGGTGATCCTCGCTCGGTAGCTTCTCGGTGAATGGTGTGACCACTTCACTTTCAGGAATTTGATTGACTTGCGAGTCTTGCGCTCGGTTTCTTAGAATAACAGCGGGGTGCTCACGATAAGAGATCTTCTTGAAGGTCAATCTCTTGAAGTTGATAGTGCGTTCGAGTCTTGAAGCACTTGCGAAGGGTGACCGTGAAACACTCTGCGTTTGCAAAGTTGGATGGAAGCTCAAGTTGATGGCGAGATCGCCTCTTTTCCCAATGATTTGAAAGGACCCCGTATCTGGGGCTTCCCTTTGATACGGCGGAGTACCTTTCATTGGGAGGCGGAGGTAGACATGGTCTCCGATTTCAAAAGTCACATCCGGTGCTTATCATCATAATAGCTCTTGGCGATTCCGGCTTTGAATTCTCACGAATGACCTTGCACATTTCTTACATACTGATCAAGTCATTGCCAAAAGTTGGCGTTCACTTCTCAGACCAATTGAGAGATCGGCACTACGCCATAGAGAATTTGAATGGGGCCTTGCCGAACTCGGAAGCTGTTGTTGTAAGAACTTCGGCATATGGAAGACAATCTTCCACTTCATGAAAAAGACACAACCGAGCATATCTTCAAGAATTTGATTAACTCCCGACTTGGCCACTTGTTTGAGGATGGAAAGCTGTCTTTAAACGAATTTTGGTGCCCATGGCCTTGAAAGACTCCCAAAACTTGGAGGTAAAGATCTGCCACGTGCAGAAGAATCACTTGTGGAATGCCGTGCAAAGAGACAATCCCGGAGGTGTATAGCTCCCAGGCAGCTGCGGGATGGATTCTTTGATAGGAAGAAAATGAGCCACTTTAGTAAGCTTGTCAATGACAACGAAGATAGCATCATTTCCACGCTTGGACTTTGGAAAGCCAGTCCAAGTCCATTTCAATATGATCAAACTTCCATTCGGAATAGCAAGAGGTTGAAGGAGACCGTGGTCTTTGGTGTTCCTTTCACTCTTCGGACATCACACTCATTCACGAATTGAGCAATTTCTGCTTCATTCAGTCCACCAATATTTCTTGAGGTCATGGTACATCTTATACTTCCGGGATGAATGGATAGAAGCGAATTGTGAGCCTCGTTCATAATGACTTTTAGATCACCCTTAGGAACCACAATCCGGTCCTCAAAAACAGTGTCTTTGTCATCAACATGGGACCTTGTACTTGAAATGCCCTTCGATACCACGTTTCACTTTCTTCACCATGGTTCCAAAGTTGAGCCTCCAATCTGATCTTCCAAAGTAGGAGACTATGAGGTTGGCAAAAAGCCTTGAGGAACAACGAAGATTCACGGAAAGATTCACGAGATCTGAAAGGCTTGAGGATTAGGTTTGCGATAGCTTTCTGCTCAAAGCATCCAATGACATTAGCTTTGCCGGTATACTCAATACTTGGGTTGTACTCTTGAATCATTTACCCATGGTCCTGAGGTTGAGTTAGGTTGAGTGAAGATGTACTTGAGACTCTTGTGATCGGTGAAAATGTCCACTTTCCTTCCCAAGAGATGTCTCCAGTTATCAATGCATGGACAACTGCCCCAACTCAAGATCGTGAGTGGGGTAGTTCTTCTCGTTAGCTTCAAGGGCGAGAGGTATAAGCCACAACTCTCTTCTCTTGCATTAACACACGAGACCTTGAAGAAGCATCACGAAAACTTCATATGGCTTGGATTCATCGGGAGGTCGAGAGGGTGGCGAGTTTCTCTTTGAAGTCTTGAAAGCAACGTCACACTCGGGAGACCGGACATACTTCACCTTACGGAGAAGGTTGGAAAGAGGCTTTGCAATCTTGGAAGTTCTCAACGAATCTTGACAATACCAAGACCAAGAAATCGGGGCCTTGACATACGAGAGGTTCCCAATTCACAATGCGGACACCTTCTGGGATCAATGATACCCTTAGCGGAGATGATATGACCAAGATAAAGCACTTCATCAAGCCGAATTCACATTTGGAGAACTTAAAAATTGGTACTCTCGAGCTTGTCTAGCACCAATCGCAAATGTTTGGCATGATCCTTCTTATTCTTGGAAGACCAGATATCATCAAGATAGACCAAGGCAATTCATTGGTGTAAGGATTGAATATGAAGTTCATCATCAAGAGAAAGTTGGAGGAGCATTGGCGGGCGAAAGACAGCAGTATATTCATAAGAACCAAAGCATTGAATCTTTTCTTGGGAATATCTTGTTCACGAATCGAATATGATACCCCTCGAAGGTCAAGCTTAGAGAACAGTAGCACCTTTGAGTTGCTCGAAAAGTTCATTGATGTTGGGAAGTGGATACTTGTTCTTGATTGTCTTCTTATTCAATGGGCGTGTCGACACAAAGTCGGTCCGAGCCATCCTTCTTGGACAAAAGAACACCACAACCCCAAGGAGATGAACTCGTGCGATCAAACCAGCGCTCTTGTTCATGGCTGCTTCTTCAATTCCCTCAGCTCATCGGTCCAAGCTTTATGGGCCTTGCAACGGGTTCGATGCGGCTCAAGATCGATTTGAACTCGGGGCGATGAGGAGGCATCGAGCTCTTACGGAAAGACATCTTGGTACTCACAAGCATTGGAATCGAGAGATGGCATTCAATTAGCCCTTCTCATTGGAGAAAACAACCGAATGTTTCATCACGAGAGGCATAGATGATCACATCATTAGAAGAATGAGTCAATTGAATTTCCGGCAGCACAATCAAGGTGAGCTTTGTCTTGATAAAGCCGATCCATCCGAATAAGATCAATGTCAGTCACCAAGAACCCTTGGTTTAGAAAGAAATCTATAATCCCCTCTTGATACCGACATTGGGAACCACCGGACTAGAACTCATATGCTTGCAAACAATTGCTAGAGGTTTGCAGAAATTCGAAGTGAAATCATGCCAAAAAGTCTCGACGAAACAATCGATGCACGGTTCAAATAAGACTTTGCGGAATATCATTAACAAGAAGATTACCCATTACACATCGAAGAATCCTCCTTTGAGCTGCATTCATCATATTGACCTTGGCATACTTGGATTTGCTTGACCCTTTGCATTCTTTGGAAGATTTCACGGGAGGAGGCGGAAGGCGCCTCGGTTGGCCTTTTATAGTGACCCTTGGACACTTGTTGCAAGTGACCTCGGAGGGAAACGGTGGTAAGGAGCACTTGACCTTGGGCTTGAGAATTAGACTTGTTACGATAGCTTGGGTTGGGTGGGTGGGAAGATCCCGTCCACGAGTTCTTCTGGGGTAAAGGGGGGAGGGAGGAGGCGGATAAAACTTCTTTTTGGCGCCACTTGAGAGGGCGAGGAGGACTGAACTGCATCCTGATTCTCTTCTTAGAAGCCTCGCATTTGAGCTGGCGCTTCTTGCTTGAGTGCCATGTTGTAGAAATCATCATACTTATCCTCAAACAGCACAAGGTAATTCAGATCCTCTCTCGGACCCCCCGATAGATCATACTCCTTTCATGGTACATCTTGCTTAGCAAAGCAGCAAGCACGGAACTGGATATTGTATTGATAGGCGGACAAGGTGCCTTGCTTGAATTGCGGAACTCCTCACGCCTCTCAACAACCTCTTTGGAATGTGGTGAGCTCGGAAATCAAGCGGAACTCATCCCGAGTAATGACCCGACCTCCTCTGGAATCTTTGTATTCTGGAACCACTCGGCCTGATCCTTGAGTTGGAGCGATGCAAACTTGACAAAGTCCTCGGTCGACATTCTCATCAAAGTGCTTGCGGATGTCCACTAACCAATCATCGCTTGTCAACGAAGCGAAAGACTTTGATTAGCGGCGGGAAGTAGCAAAGTGTGGCTGATTGTTGCCTTGACCTTGATTGCCTTGATTGCCTTGATTGCCCCCTGATCGTTCTTGCAAAGCTGCAAAATCATCGAGCATTGGCATTGGTGGCTGCCATGATAGCTTGCCGACCTCGGAAGCGGGGTGGAGGTGGAGGTTGGTGATCCCCATCATTGGATCCGGATTAGGGGCGTTGGGACCATCTGAAGGGGTGACATCCGTTAGTCCTTTGATAGAAAAAGATAAGTAGAATCAGCGGATAGAAATTGCAACATATAGTCTTCACAATAAACATTGAACAAGAATGGGAATGAATTCCCAAAGTTAATCATCCACATCCATTGGGAAAGCCACTTAGATAAAGAATATGGAAAAACATCATAAAACAATTGAATATCACAATTGAAAACAAAAGGTTGGCTTCTAGAATGGCGGAACAAACACATGATAGAATTTCGCTCAAAGTGTTAGTGGTGGGGCTCACGGAACCTGACGTATAGCGGGCGTCACTGACTAAAATCCCGAATCAAAGCCAAGGATTCTTTAAGGCGTCTCGCGACCCTTTAAATCGCCGTAATGGGGACCACTAAACTTTGAACCCCAATCTCAAATCATACATCTTTGGGAAGAATATCCTGGCTACTAGAATTCCCACCTATAAACTCCGAAACTTTACGGTTATGCAATCTGGTGTTGGGGATCGGGGACACAAAATATATCACCCAAACTAACAATACCTAGATCATTGTATCCATCCGTCAACACATAACAAGAAATCCTCGGAAATCGTGTACCTCGACCTTGAAAAACATCCGTTATCAAGTCATGGCAATACTCCCTTTTCCACGATCTTGGGCTATCGGGTTATCTCACCAACAACTGCACAAAAGAGATTTGATGTCGGCAAAACTCGGTATTCGAGCTGCAGCGATAAAATTGTGGCGACAACACCTCGGAGCTCAACTCCCGGGACACTACAACCCCTAAATGTCGGGAGGCACCAAGAACAATGTTCTCGTCACAAAACCATGACGATTCCAAGATACCCGTGATCCTAAAAAATTTTAGTGAAATTTGAGGAGAGAAGAGTCAAAACACTACGTCGAGATACCTCACCGGAAGGTCGAAGGAATGGGAAGCAAAAGAATCCTACTCTCCGATATATATAATCCTAAGACTCAAAACATTTTCCATTCTAGACTCAACAACGTCGACAAACAATCAAGTAGGGGCTCCTAAGTAGGAAGCTCGATTACCAACAAGCGCCCCGATGCGGCTATATCTCCCCGTGTGAGAGCCGACTTAGAAACATAACGCATTGAAAGCAATGTCGCAAGTGAGGTAATCTTCACACAACCCATGTAATAATTAAGGAAAGTACATAGTTGGCTTACAATACCACGTCACAGTACATAATTTAACATACATCATTGAGTACACTCAAGGTCCGACTACGGAACCAAAATAAAAGATACCCCAAATGCTAACACAGATCCCGAATCGTCCCAAGCTGGGCACCACTCGATCATCTGGAAGCGACACATATGTGACCACGTTCCTCGTCGAACTCCCACTTGAGCTCGGTGGAATCAAATGCCTTGGCTCATCGTGAACACAACTGTTTTGGAAGTATCATGAGTCAGGGACTCAGCAATCTCACACCGAGATCAAGACTATTTAAGCTAATAGGAAGGACATAGTAGTAAAGTGGAGCTGCAGCAGCGACTAGCATATATGGTGGCTACATAAAAGAGAGCGAGAAGAGAAGCAAAAGGTCGTGAAACTAGTAGTGATCAAGAAGTGATCTGAACTACTTCGTCGGACATAACTCCAACACCGTGTTCACTTCCCGGACTCCGAGAAGAGACCATCAGGTAACACCTTGTTGATGTGTATTTTATTTGAGGTCAACTTTAGGTTTTCTACAACGGACATTAACAAATTCCCATCGCCTCATAACAGGACACGGCTTTGAAAGATATTACCTGCGGGGTGTCCCAACAACCCATTATAAGCTCTCACGGTCAGCGAAGGATTATTCCTTCTACGGGAAGACCGATCAATCTCGGAATCCCGGACTACAAGACATTTCGACAATAAAACAAGACCAGCAAAGCCACCCATTGTGCGACAAATCCCGATAGGAGCTGCACATATCTGTTCTCGGGCACCGGATAGAGTCAGCCTCGGTAAAACCAGCCATCGAGTTGCCCAGGTGGCCCATGATCTGCCGGTTGGCGACCTTTCGAAGAACCTTTGGTCGGGGGTTAAAATAAAGATGACCCTCGGGCTCATGAAAACCGGGGAAAAAACTTAGGTGGCAAATGGTAAAACCAATGTTGGGCCTTCTTTGGGCGAGTCTTATTCAAGCGACATCAAGGGGTCCCATAAATCACCAACCGTGTAAGAGCATAAAATCAAGGAACATAACACGGTATGGGGAAACTAGGGTGGCAAAGTGGAACAAAACACGGGCATAAGGCCAAGCCTTCCACCCTTTACCAAGTATATAGATGTATTAAACATAGCGATATATATATATATTGTGATATCAACAGTAAACATGTTCCAAGAAACAACATCCCATTTCAACAA
>JAHIAM010016051.1:0-11474 GCA_021605205.1 Aegilops longissima
TGAGAGCTACAAAACCTAGCCTAAATGAGGTCTCGAATGAGTCGAGATGACTGAACGGGCAACCCTGCTACGTTGCACATGGGCCTCCTTTTATAGTCTCAAGGGGACACCACGGTGGACATATGAAGTACAAATGTAAAAGCAGAGGTTGGTACACGCTTTGTACAGTGTCGAGTGATCTATACCTAACTCGCGGCAAGGGACAAAGTCATAAATGCCGTCGTCGCTGAACGATTACATCGAGGGACCGTCAATCGCCTCCGTTTGCCACGATGGTAGCTTGTCGGTGCCGCTTATCGCTGCTCCCGCTGGCTGCATAGCCCTTGACAGCGTGCACAGAAGCCCCATGGCGACACGTTGGCGGATGAGTGGGCGGAGATGAAGAGAAGTTGCTGCGCGGCAAGTGCCTTGCGGCAAGATGTCGAGGGAAGCTGATCGTGTCCCACGAACACCTATGGGACCGGGTCCTTGTGGTTCGGAGGGCGGAGAATGCACAAAGAGCGGATCGAGCGATGCACCGAGCAGATTACCCAGACCGGAGCTCTCGGAGATAATACTCCTCTTGCTGCTTGGTGGATTCAATTGTGTTCTTGCTAGGGAGCAATGAGGCTACAAAACCTAGCCTAAGTGAGGTCTCGAATGAGTCGAATGAACTGAACCGGAGCTGAACCCGCTTCGTTGCACATGGGCCTCCTTTTATAGTCTCAAGGGACACCACAGGTGTAGCAGCATATGAGGTACAAATGTAAAAGCAGAGGTTGGTACACCGCTTTATCACGGTGTCGATGATCTATACCTAACTCGACGGCAAGGGACAAGAGTCATAAATGCCGTCGATCGCTGAAGCGATTACGCAGAGGACCGTCAAGTGCGCCTCCGTTTGCCATGATGGTAGCTTGTCAGCGCCGCTTATCGCTGCTCCCCGTTGGCTGCACAGCCCTTTGACACGCGTGCCTAGGAAAGCCCCATGGCGACACGTTGGCGGATGAGCTGGAGCGGAGATGAAGAGAAGTTGCCTGCCGCGGCAAGTGCCTTGCCGCGGCAGAATCCTGTCGCGTTCGAGGAGCACATGCGCTCGCCAAGCCTTCGAGTAAGCTCCTCTTGCGGGGCCTTGTTCGCCGTGCCTTGAGTGGCCTTCCGGCAAGCTCCTCTTGCCGGGGCCTCGATTACTTTGTTCTTGAAAGGCTCCAAAGGAGCCGCGGAGGACCTTGGTGGTCACCAGGCCAGCCCTGCCACGGGGTGCTGCAACTGCCCGTGCACGAGTTCGGGATACTAGGGTACCCCTACTCTAGTACACCGACAAAGCATCTTCCAATTCCTTCATTTGGTGAATCAAATATGTCGTAGGATTTGGTTGACACAAGTTCTAGACCAGCAACACCTTCATCTTGAGTATATTCGGAGTCGGAGTGATAGCTTCTCTCAGAGTGATTGCCGATCGGGCGGATACCCATTCACCAACATGAGCTTGATGTCTTTGTTTTGTGTAGCTCCTTGATGACTTGTCCTTCCTTTCCGAATCTTTGCTCCTCCAGGATGTTCTTCGTTCATAACGATCATCTCTACTCCTTTTCTCTCTTGGCGGTGATTCTTCTCTTCTACTTCTTCTCTTTGGAGAATCTTCTCTTCGTTTGTGGGGTGTCGTGCACTCATTTGAATAGTGTTCGGGTCTCCCACAATTGTAGCAATTGCGCTCTCGACTGGAAGACCTTTTGTCATTGTATGACCTTGACTTAGAGCTTCTTTCTTTGCTTCTACTCTTGTAGAATTTATTGAAGTTCTTCACCATTAAGCTCAATTCTTCATTGAAGGTTTGTTTCTCATTTGATGATGTGGGGGCTTCCTTTGAGGCTGTAAGCACCACTTGACTTGTTGTGAAGTTCCTCCTTATCCTTGAGTGACATCTCGCAGAGCAACAATTCTTCCAATGACTTGTTAACTTGAGATCTTTGTAATTGGGAATCATTTGGATCAATGTGCACCTTGTATCATATTTTCCATCCAATGCTCTTAGGATCTTCTTGATGATGAATCATCGGTCATCTCTTCACTTCCTAAACCTGCAATCTCATTTGTGATAAGAGCAAGCCTAGAGTACATTTCAGCGACCTTCACCATCCTTCATTTGAACTTGTCAAGCTGACTTTGGAGCACATCTAACTTGGATTCTTTGATGGTCGGTACCTTCATGCATATCAATCAAAGTATCCCAAATTTCCTTTGCATTCTCAAGAGGCTGATTTTGTTGAATTCTTGAGGCACAATCCGTTGAAGAGGATATCCTAAGCTTGAGCATTGTACTGCATCATCTTCAATTCATCCGCTACTAGCTTCACAGTTCGGTTCTCTCCCATCAAAGAATTCACATTGCAAGCCAATACACACAATAGCGAGGGTTATGTCCGAGAATATGCATTTTCATCTTATGCTTCCAACTAGCAAAATTAGTGCCATCAAAGTAAGGACCTCTCGGTGATAGTTTCCTCGCTAGGCATAATACTCTCCTAGGTTGTGAAACCAAGGCTATGACCACCAAAAGCTATGGAAATCAAAGCAAATGGAGACCAAAGCTACGATACCACTTATGCGACACGGAAGTATGTCTAGAGGGGGGTGATTAGACTACTTGACCAAATAAAAACTTATCCTTTTCCCAATTTTAGTCTTTGGCAGATT
This sequence comes from Aegilops longissima, assembly GCA_021605205.1. Classification (NCBI taxonomy): domain Eukaryota; kingdom Viridiplantae; phylum Streptophyta; class Magnoliopsida; order Poales; family Poaceae; genus Aegilops; species Aegilops longissima. The sequence continues at coordinate 2,677 of JAHIAM010016051.1, forward strand.
TTAGCTATGTTAGCACAAGTCAAGCAATCTTAACACAATTCAAGAAAGCATGCAAAGAGTATATGAGCAGCGGAAAGTAAAGCATGCAACTTGCAAGAAAGTAAAGGGAAGGGTTTGGAGAATTCAAGCATGGCTGGAACACGGATGTTTTTAGTCAAGTGGTTCCTATAGGTGGTCTATCGTACATCACGTTGATAGAGACTTCAACCCACGAAGAAGCATTGCTTGCTGAGTCCACGGAGGGCTCCACCCGAAGGGTCCATGAGGAGTCTGGATTGGGGGTGTCGGATAGCGGACTACCATCATCGACCGAACTATCATTGGCGGACTATCATCATCGATCGGACTCCAAGACTATGAAGATACAAGATTGAAGACTTAGCCCGTGTCCGGATGGGACTTTCCTTGGCGTGGAAGGCAAGCTTGGCGATCTGGATATGTAGATCTCCTACCAATGTAACCGACTCTATGTAACCCTAGCCCTCTCCGGTGTCTATATAAACGGATGGCTCTAGTCAAGTGGAGGCAGAACAACAACCCTTACAATCATACCATAGGCTAGCTTCTGGGTTTAGCCTCCTTGATCTCGTGGTAGATCCACTCTTGTAAACATCCACAATATCAATATCAATCAAGTAGGGCGTGGGTTTACCTCCATCAAGAGGGCGAACACAGGTAAAACATCGTGTCCCTTGTCTCCTGTTACCATCGCCTAGGCATTACAGTTGGGACCCCCTACAGAGATCCGCGGTTTGACACGACATTGGTGCTTTCATTGAGAGTTCCTGCGTAACCGTCACCGATAAACAGATGGCCTCTTCAATCGACAACGGCGCATCACAGTGATACTTTTCTCCCGGACGGATCTTACGTGATGGCGGCTTGGCAACTCACTTAGCCATCTGGAGCGAATCAGCTTCGCCCCAACGTCGGTCGAGTTTGGAAGCTAAACTTCCGACCGATATCGCGGAGACTTGATCTTGATGGATCGAGCCACAACCGGCGTGCCGCGCATCACGATGGGCATGACCTAACTCTGCCGCGGACAGCACGCTTGGAGCCGCTGCGAATCCGCTCCGACCCATAGTCGGGCGATCGCTCGGATCGAGGGCGGATGGCTGGACACCGCCTCGGGAGCTGCAACTTCTGGCGATGGGCGAACACTTACCTTGTCCCGCAAAAGCTCCACGACTCCGGGTGCGGACTCCGAACCTCCTGCGCCCTTGCGGTCGAATCCGATTGGCGCCCGATCGCCGAATTCACCGCTGCGGACATCTTTCGCACTTTCGCCCTTGGCGATATCGCATAAATTCACTAAAGCATCTCTCGCTATCCGGAGGCCCTGGCGAACTTCGGCGAGGATGGTTAGAACGAGGGCGGCGAAGAAATTTGGACCCACCCACCACCCGCCGTAGCCACGTCGGCGATTTAACCGGCGTACTTCGACTCGACTCGAAGACATCGGCGGTATGGGCGGCGATGCGTGAACTACCAGAACCGGTGCCTACGGGACCTTTGGAAGACCACCTCGTCATCGACATATACATGGTGGACACCCCAAAAGATGGGGCGGCGAAGAAAACAGCGGAGGCGATTCCTTAAAGAAACACAAGCGCCCGGCGTCGGTGGCGCCGCTCTAAATCCGCCACGGCAAGAATGGAATTCGGCACGGAGTAATAACACCCAGAAAGTGCGAAGACAATTCCCTCCGCCGATCCAGCGCGGGGAGGCGAAGCAAGCCCTCACGAGAGGCGGCGGGCGAAGAGGTCGAGGAGGACAATTGCACCTCCCTCCGGGAGGCGAGGCAAGCCTCGGCGCGCAATTAACTCGTGCTGAGGCTCCCGTCGAACAAGCGTTTCGGGCGCGAGCTAATGGCCACGGCAAACATCCTAAAGAAAAAGCACAACGACTTCAAGCTGATCAAGACCTCTTGGCGACGGATGGACGAGGTCCTCGCGGCGAAAAGTATGAACTTCGAGCGCTCCTCAAAAGTTACCCAAAATGCAAGTTGCTCCCCGATTAGAGGAGGAAGCATACAAACCTGCATCACCGGCGCTGTCTGGCGAGACCGACCACCTCGTGGCGCGGAGGCGTGCAAGCCCTCCACCAAAACCGTACCCGGCATCGCTCAAAAGCATGAAGCCCGCGAGGAGAGCGCGCGGACTTGCGAGATATATTGGAGGACAAGGCAAGACAATCCAGATCTATCTATGGATCACGTGGGCCCCAAGACCCGCGATGAATACCGTCGCGCCGGATACAACTACTCGGCGGGCGAACACAGCGGAACAACGCTCTCTCGAGCTACGTCGGCGATATTGCTCAATCTGAGCGCCGCACACCCACTATGCTTCCGGCAGTAATGGATCATCAAATCCACGAAGGGTTTAAACCCGTTAATATCGAATCTCGATGGCTGCACAGACCCAGCGGTTTGGATTGAGGATTATCTCCTCCATATACATATGGCCCTTGGCGGCAATCTTCACGCCATCAAATATCTCGCTCAAGCTCAAAGGACTAGCGGCATTGGCTTAACAGCCTGCCCGCGAGTCAATTGGATCTTTGGGAGGACACGGAAGCCGCATTCCTCGACAACTTCCGAGAACGCGTTATGCGACCACGGAACCTGAGATGACCTAAGCCACATAATCCGGCAGCGAGAGCAATCGGCGGAGCAATTACAGACACGGTTCTTAACAAAGAAAAAAAATCAAATCGTCATTGTCCGGGATCACGGAGGCCCTCGCTGCCTTCAAACATAACATCGCGATGAGTGGCTGGCCCGGCACCTAGGGCAGGAGAAGCGAAATCCATGGCAGCCCTCATATCACTCATGACCCTACGTGCGGAGAGGATAGCTAGCTGGCTTCGCGATAACAACCTCAACAAAAGCGGCTGGCAGTCCGGATACCAAGGACCGCAATGGCAGGTTGCGTCGAAACAAAAACAAACACCGCGTGCTGGCGGCAACGAGGATCTGGCGGTCAAGCGCCGGATTCGAGGCTCAAGCCAGTCAGCGGAAGAAGCCATTCAAAAGAACCACTCGGGCCCGTCAATTTGGACCGAATACTCGACCGCTCTGTCAAATACATGGAACCCCGAAAAGCCAGCTAACCACCCAGAGATTGTTGGGTATTCAAGCGAGCGAGCAAATTAATCGCGAACGGTGACAAGGGGCTACAGCGATGGCGAGGAAGAGACCCGGCCGCCCGAACAACGAGAGGACAAAGGATTCCCCTCAAGTTGGACGGTAAACATGATATCATAGCATATTCCCAGAGGTGAGGCGTGCACTAAGGGGCGTATCTGCGATGGAGCGATCGCCCCAAAATTCAACCCATGGTCCTCTTGCCCGATCACTTTCGATCGAAGAGACCATCCGACCGATATCCGCCATGGCGGATTCGCGCGATAGTTTTAGACCCAATCTCGATGGATTTCACCTCACAAAGTCGATGGGCGGGCGATAACTGAACACTGCTTTATCGGGATACGGTCGCAAAGATGAGCATAGACCCTTCAAGTTAATCCTACAAAGACAACCTTCAAAGCGTCATACCAGGTGTCGAGGCGGTTATCTGGCTCGATTACTTGGAAGTGGTCTTGGATCCCGGATAATTTCCGAGCGAGGTTAATCTTGACATAGTCCCGTTCTGCGGCGCCTATCACGCTCTGCTTTCGGACGAACGCGTTTGCAAAATTCAGCGGTGCCGCGTATCATACCTTAAGCTCAAGATGCGAGGCCCTCGTGGAGTCATCACGGTCAATGGAAACAGGCGCTCCCTCGAGCGGAGGAACATACAACGGCTCTCGGCGGAAATCTGAGCAGCCTTTTAAGGCAATTTTGAGTCCGGTCGTTAAGCGACCGGACCGATAACGCGCCGAACAACATCAACCAAGACCACCGCGCGTTCAGAAACGCAGCGTAGCAATGCGGCCTCAACCCCAGCCCTCGCAAAATTGTAAGACAAACTCTCCGGCGTACATAATGCATACGGAGATACCATGGGCATAGGGGAAGGCACAACCACAGAGACCAGTGCGGTTCGACCACACGGGGGCTCCCAAGTGTGTCGCTCTTTTTCTTTTTATTTCTCTCTTTTTTTACAGAACTCGTCGCGGCGAACCTGCCGAACTCATGATGCAACAGCCGAGGGAAGGACAAAGGCAGCGAACACTCAGGTGGTCTCCATCACGAGCAATAAATTTGTTAAATACAACATTCAGCCTACCCCTAGAGGAGCGCCTTTAATTAAATCAATCCTTGCTTTCCACACTATTTGTATCATTCCGCACTCATAGCATGTGTTCTCGAATAAAATGCAGCACTTTTTGGCCATAATTGCATTACCTTACATATATATATGTTCATTTACGACATGTTGCACCCATTACATTTTAGTGCGCCAAATACCGGGCTTATGTTCTCCGCATTATGGTGTGATAAAGTCGAACACTTTCTAAGTCGGCACCCGAACTTATAGCATTATATGAATCGGCTCGAATCATGTCTTGGGTCAATAGTTGGGTTTGCCGGCTCCCATGTTTGGCACCTTCGTTCCGTTCTATCGGCTAAGGTAGCCTTTGGGAGAACCACTGCGATTGCGCCCGGTTGAGCAGGTTAGCGCCTCGATGGAAAGCTAAAACTATTGTCATGATAAAGGCGAGACGAGTGGCTGTTGAGAGGTCCTTCGGGTCCTTAAAGACCTCGCCCGGCGAAGTTCGGATAATGTCCGGCGAAGGCGTGGATAGCGCCCTAATTTGGTCCTCCGAATACTAGGGGCTTGCGAAATATAAAATTATAGAATTCTATGGCTAAGTGAGTGTTCAAGCACTATAAGTCCGGTTGCCTTGTTACGTTGTGTTGGCGCCTCCCTAGATGGACCCAAATATGGGAACTAGAGTGCTCAAGTTTATCCCGAACACCCGACAATCGTGGCATGGGGGTTGAAGCGAGCGACTTGCCATCTCGATTAATAAACAGCCGCCTGAGAAGGTAATATTTTAAATTAACAAGCGTTGCTTGCGCATATGAACAAAGTTTTCAGCACGAGGATAACACATTGCGAATTTACTCCATAATTACATCCACAGGGCACTCATCCGCAATCTTGCGGGCGCCCTTGAGACGATCTTATAGTACATCTGGCGTCGATATTCCTTGCCGCTGGTGGTGCGTCGTGATTAGCTTCTCCGCATCCAGCTTGCTAATGCACCTTTGGCGGGCAAGGGCCGGCGAGCACCTTCAATACAGGCGGTCGATAAACCTCCACCCGAGACGCATCCACCAGCGCCGCAGCAGGCGAGTAGCTCCGGGCATGGCCTCTCGAGCCACGGCCGGACTATGAGGCCCTTCGCCTCCTTTCGGCCACCTTGTGAAGCTTCGACCAGCTGCTTGACTGGTCGCTAGAAAACGCCGGATGGCGGCCTCAACATCTTGAGACCGAAGACCTTCTCGTTGAGCTCCCTCCTCGGCTCGGTAGAATCGGCTGACATCGGACACGCTTGAGCCAGGATCTGCATGCACAGGAGCTCGAATTCGGGTAAGTAACACGTAATTTACATTCACATGCTTGCTCTGCATGAAAAATGCCTTACCGCCGCTATCTTCCTCATCAACTCAATCTCTGAAGGGACTTATGGGCATCGGCCTTGGCAGTTTAGCACTTTCGAGAGCGAGGCAAGCTCGGACTCTCGAGTCTTTGAGTCACGCTCAAACTCTCATGCTTTTCCATGAGAGCCTAGAGCTCTTGCTGAACCACCGCCACCGCCTCTTGCTTTTCTCGCTCTGCCCGTTCCGTGGCGCATTGCGTTCGGCGCGGACACGGCCTCCTTAGTCGCCACCTCGTTCGTGGCCCTGCAGTACCATGTTATCCTTGTTATTTTTGTTGCAACCTAAATCCTTTTACAGTAGGTACAAATTCAAAGTGGTGTTACTCACCTTCTTTGTCCTAGAGCTGCTTCTGGCGGCCGAGCTCTTGCTCGGACCGCTCGACTCTGCTTCAAAGCACCGACCTCCATAATCGGTCTGGCAGGTGGCGCGCCTGCACACATATTGACTTAATTTTTTAGCAACCCTGCGTATATCTTCTTTTTTCAGATCCTCGGTCCGGCTTTTCTTTACGAACACGAACCGAGCATCGGGGGCTCTGTTTATGCGGTATTACATTGCATATTTTAACTTCTTACCTCAAAGCCGATAGAAGGCTCTGCGAGGCCGGTCGACCCGCTCTTAGCAAGCTGCACCATCTGAATCACCGCACTCATAATAGTGCGGTGTTCTTCGATGGGCGCTGCTGCAGCGCCTCCAACAAGTGCCCGGCGCCTCCGGTTGGGCCGGAAGCCACCGGCGTCCGCGTCTTGCCCTTCATTGAAGGGCGCCCGGCGGACCCGGAACCACTACGGGTTACGATATGGAGTCGGCGCAAAGTCGGAGGGCGCCTTGTGGCGCCTCCGGGCCTCCCCAGCGGGTCCCTTCTTGGGATCCCACCTCGGCGTCCTCGGTGTCGCGAGGGTGGGCGGTCGGGATGGAGTCTACATCCGGCAGACCAGCGACCCTTCGATGAAGCGGGGAGATCATCAGCAGCTGGACTACGGGCAGCATGCGGCATCGAGAATGACACTATGTGGCGGGAAAAGAAATTATAAATCATTGAGGAATCCGGATACTTACGATCTGGCGGAGGCTGGCCCTTGAAGGCCATTCTTCCTGCTAGCGTTGATGTTGGCGGGCTGTCCGAGAATAGTCCTTCCCCTCTTGGACCCTTGGCCTCCCTGTTGGAAGCCTTCCTCTTCCTCTCTCCCTCCTGCAGGAAGAGTCATCTTCTCCTCCTCGTTTTGGGGAGGAGTCCGCCCAGTCGTCGGACACCTGGCAGGAACTCTTCGAGCACCCGTGGCCTCCTTCTTGGCCTTCTTCTCCGGCACCCGTGCGGTGCGGAACCGCAACCTCGCTGAGGCAGGCGTCTCTTGGATTTTACGGCATAGGGCGGCGGATAATCTGCTCCGCCTTCCTCATCGAGTCTGTCAAAGGAAGGAAATTAAAACCGCATAGAGTCAAACTATGAAAAGCAAGTGTCCGTAAAGGGTAGAATCACTTACCTCGTTGGCGTGGCGCTGCGGCGAAATCGCGATCTTGATCGCGGATCGCGAAACCGGCGCCCTTGAACAGCACCCTCCGAGGCACCCGTGCGTCGTGTCGAAGAGCCGCTCGGCGCTGGTGCTGTGCGGATCGAACTCCACAGTTGAATGCCGCTCTTGGCATGGGAGAATCCGGCGGGCGAGTATGACTTGGACCACGTTAACCAGCTGAGCTTCTTCACCGGCTTACGGATACGAGGCTTGGAGTCCGTGGCTCCTCGAACTACTCCACGGCAAGCCCTTCTCTTTCCGGAGGTGAGCTGCGTGGGGATACCAGATCTAAACTTCGGGGCCGCCGCCCATGTGAAGTCCCAGCGGCTCGGTGATATAGAACCACCCGATTGCCACCCCTTGGGATTCCACGAAGCGCCTTGAACCAAGGGCGTTGGGCATCTTGCCCAACATGGCGCCTCCGCCTCGATTGAGTGCCCTTCACTACCTGGCTTGACATTGAAGGTCTTGAGCCTGGCGAAGTGGGGCTGGATCAGCAGGAAGGCCTGCACCGACGATACGCCGAGATGTTGAGGATGAAGTTGGCGCGGATCATGGAAATCAGGCCGTAGTAGAACATGAGGCCCCGGACAAAGGGGTGAAGTGGAAAGCCCGATCCAGCGGAGGAAGTGGGGAAGAAAGGCGACCGCTCATGGGGCACTGGGGGTGGGGATGAAGCTGCCCTCGTCGGGCGGCGGTCTGTGATGTCGCGGAGAGGTATCGGCGCCCGCGAGTTTAGCGATATGCTCCTCCTTAATGGTGGAGGCCAACCATTTACCTCCGCTCCGGACATGGTCGGAGAAGGTTGAGACGAGATCTGTGAACTTGGTACTGGGCTCAGTCTTGTGAGATGGATAAGTAAAGGAGGAAGAAGGCGTGGGTGAGAAGGTGAATCCTTATCCCTTATATGGGCGAGCAAAGTCTCGCATCCCCACCGGCCTGGTAAAACTGCTTATCTCCCAAGCGTCACCAACAATGGCGGTTGGGTTACCCGTCCGTATTGATGAGAATCCCGGATTAAGGGAAAACACGATCTCTGCCGACAAGGCGTGCTAAGGAAACCGCTTACTAAATCTGTTGAGGTGGTAGAATAAAAATGATTTAAATAATGGCTTGGTAGTAGCGTGGCGTCATTGCGTGAAAGCGTCGCAGATTGAACTTGTATATATTATTCTCTCTGGTGGAATGTGGAATTTATTTTGAAGGCGGACACTATCCTGGTGTTCACAATCTTACATCATTTGGAGAAGAACCCGCCTTGCAAGGCCAAGCAATATCTGGCCCGGACTTATAAATCACTGAAGCTTGGTTAGGGAGCTCTTGAGGAATCTGGATTAGGGGTGTCGGATAGCGGACTACCATCATCGACCGAACTATCATTGGCGGACTATCATCATCGACGGACTCCAAGACTATGAAGATACAAGATTGAAGACTTAGCCCGTGTTGGATGGGACTTTCCTTGGCGTGGAAGGCAAGCTTGGCGTCTGGATATGTAGATTTCCTATCAATGTAACCGACTCTATGTAACCCTAGCCCTCTCGGTGTCTATATAAACGGATGGCTCTAGATCCGTGGACGAACAACAACCCTTACAATCATACCATAGGCTAGCTTCTAGGGTTTAGCCTCCTTGATCTCGTGGTAGATCCACTCTTGTAAACATC
>JAHIAM010016053.1:0-19485 GCA_021605205.1 Aegilops longissima
AAGATGGAGATCAAAGGAGCTATATGATATTAGGCCATATCATGTCCTGTTTGATTGCATGTGATGTTTATCATGTTTTGCATCTTATTTGCTTAGAACGGCGGTAGTAAATTAGATGATCCCTCATAATAATTTCAAGAAAGTGTTCCCCCTAACTATGCGCCCGTTGCGAAAGTTACGTTGTTTTGAAGCACCACGTGATGATGGGGTGTGATAGATTCTACGTTCACATACAAGCGGTGTGAACAGATTTACATGCATAAACACTTAGAGTTAACTTGACTGAAGCCTAGCATGTACAGACATGGCCTCGGAACACAAGAGACCAAAATTGAACATGGAGTCATATGGAATATCGATCAACATGGAGATGTTCACCAATATTGATGACTAGTTAAGTCTCACGTGATGATGATCGGACCGCGGCCAAATTCGACTCGGATCATGTATCCTTTAGATGACTAGAGGGATGTCTAATAAAGGTGGGAGTTCATTAAATATTGTCACAGCCCTAGAATTTGTTTGTCATTAGTTGCATTAAGGCATTCATGTCATCATGTTTAAATTTCTAAAGAAATTTGAAATGGGGATGTTCAAACCCTAGCATTAAAGGAATTCACTAGGTTCAACCAAAATATTTCGGTAAATCAAATGACTTCCAAAAATGTTCATCATTCTTGATCTATGTTGGAAGCAGATAACGAGGTGATGCACATTTTTCCATGACATATTTGGGCTCTGAATTAAATCATATGGTATTTTCATTTGGGCATTTAAATACTATAAAATATTTTAAATGCTCAAATAATCATAAACAAATGTTTCTTTGTTGGATATTTTCCAAGCAGTGGGCTTGAAACAAGTTTCATGATTTTTGGGATAGTATTAGTATTTTAATAAAGCCCTAAAGACTACAGAATAATAGAAAAACAAAAACAATTAAAGAGAGAGCGCCTACAGGCCACTTACAGGCGCCACAGGCAAGCCCAGCTCCCCCGTCTTGGGTCAGCGTTGCAGCCCAGCCCAGCCGCCTCCTGTCTTCTTCCTCTGCCGGGAGGGCAGGCGAGTCGTGTGGCGGCTTGTGCTTGCCTTGACCCGCGCCACCTCCACCTTCGCCGTGTCGCTCTCCGTCACCCAATCCCGCGCTGGAGGCGCCTCGAAGCCCTCTCGCCTCTCCCTCACTCGCTGCACTCTCTCCCCTTCCTGGCTCTCTCCGAACACACCCAGCGCCACCGTCGCCCTGCTCGCCCGTAGCCACGGCCACAGGCCCTCCTCGCCCATCCAACATGCCCTAGAGACCGCGTGCCTCCCTCGTCCTCCCGGCAGCTCACGCGACGGGAGAAGCCCGAGCGCCGCCCGGCGCTTTTCCCCTCCTCGGCCGCGGAGATCGGCCTCGCCGCCTCGCTTCGGCTCGGCCTTCCCGAGCACTGCCGGCGGCCGCCCGCAACATTTGTGAGCTCTGCTCCTCCTCCCCTCTCCGTTCTCTCGTTTGCCGCTGCAGCTGTAAACCGTCGGCAGCCGGAACCCGCCGCCGCCGTACTCACCGCCGGCAGCCGCTCCGGTGACCATTTGGTCCGGTGCGTGTCCACGAGTTGCCGCCCTGGTTGAGCCTTGCTAGCGCCTCCCTTGCCGCTTGCACCACAGCCCGATCCGCGACCACCGAACTCCGGCGCCGCCTTGGAGCTCGCCGCCGTCGACTCCGGCCACCCCGCCTCGTTGTTTGCTCCATTGGATCGCGTCACTCCCGGAGCATGTAGGTGCAAGTGGCTCTTCAAGCCGGGCCCGTGGCGAAAGTCCAAGCGGCCTCGCCCGCGGATTTGGTCGCCGGCGTTTACGCCGGTGGTGATGATGTGCGCGCAATTAGTGCTAATGATCAACTAATGAACCCATCCATTGACATATGGGCCCCACTTCCTAATTAACCCTGTTTTAGTTTTGCTTAGATCAAACTAAACCCGTAGGCCCACAGTCGGTTTGACCCGACCCCGTCACTGTTGACTGGCCCCACATGTCGATGACCCTAGCCGTCCTTTGTGAGGCCCGACCAGTGGGTCCCTGGTGAGTTGATTTGACTGGACGGCGCCGTTGACTTCTTTGGCGTCACCGTGAGGTCATCTTGGCGCATTAAAGCCTTTACGGAATTAAAAATAAATCAGAAAGGTTTAGAAATTCAGAATATATCCAAAACTTCTAAAATTCATAGAAATTCAACAGTAACTCAATGGAAATAAGTTATATATGAAAATGATCGAGAAAAATATGAAGAATCTGTTTATGCCATGATCATGCATGTTTGAACAAGTTAACCTCACTGAATAGGATGAATCATGATTAGGGCAATTTATGAACTAGCATTTGGAGTTGGAGTTTAACCTTGTTTGAATTCCACTTCAATTAACTTGGTTTCTGCTTGCATTAGGTCAATTCAGTACCTTAACATGACATGTCATTCATGTGAATGTGCATTGCATTGATTGTGTTCTTTCTCGATTTGCGGTGTTTGTCCCTCTCGATGAGCGGCGTTAGAAGCGATTGTTCGATGACACTATTGAAGAACTATATTATCTTGAAGTGCCGGGCAAGCAAAACCCCTTGTTCATTCGATATAATCCCACTCTCTCGCTCCTGCTCTCTTTTCTGCATTAGGACAACAACGTTTCATCTGTTACTTGCTGCGGTAGCTGAACCCCTTATCCTCTGCATGACTGTCATTCCACGATAATTAGATGAAACCCACTAGCATGAGTAGGAGTTGCTTGAGCCATGTTGTGCCTACTCATTCATGCTTGTTTGTCATGCACTCTTTGCTTAGAGTTGAGTCAGTGCGATTCATCGGGAATGAATTGGAATGGTGTGTGAACATGTCCTCTTGTGTGTGAGCTAAGTGTGTGAACACGATTTGGTAAAGGTAGCGGTGAGAGGCCATGTAGGAGTACATGGTGGGTTGTCTCATTGAAACCGTCCTCGGGAACTGAGTTACGTGTTTGTGATCCATGAAGCAGTTACTACCACACATTGGGATCCTTAAATGACTCTCTCGGCTTCTTAACCACCCTTGTCCTCTGTCCGGGAGTTGCAACTAGTTTACGGTGTTTGTAGGATATGTGTTGGAGGCCGTGCGTGGCGCTGACCCTAGGGGTGGGCTATGATCACGGTAGATACACGTGGCCGGTGTCTGCGAATGCCGTTTGGTATCTGGGAACCACACACATCGTTTGGGGCTGTATGGGAAACCTCGGCGGACTCCTGCGGATGGAACCTGAATAGGCGATAAACTGGACTAGGGACTTGAGTGTTTAGGTAGGTTGTGGCCGACACCCTCGTTGGGCTTCCGCTTGAAGGTTGCAGTACATGTCGTGTAAGTGGCGGTAAGTGGTGAGCGTGTGTGAAGAAGTACACCCTGCGGGGTTAATATGATCTATTGAATAGCCGTGTCCACGGAGAAGGACTTCTGGGTTGCCTATATCGGTTCATAGACAAGTGAAAGTGGATACTCTAAAATCGCAAGATAAGTGTGAGTGCTATGGATGGCGTTCTCGTAGGGAGGCGGGGCGGGTCCATAGTGGTGTATTGATATGGTGAATATGTGGACTCGTGTTATACCTCAAAGAGTTACTTGCGATCGTAGTTCGGGATAGCCACCGAGTCAAAGGCTGGCTTGCTGCGGTCAAACTCCACCACCCCTTTGTTGATAATGATGCATATGTAGTTAGTTACGATGTAAGTCTTTGAGTGCGTTTGTACTCACGTTTGCTTATTTTATGTTTTGCGAGAGGCGTCGGTCTACGCTAGTAGTTCAGCGTGGCCTTGACGTTTAGCTTGTTACCTCAGCTACGATCTTGTGCCCTCGGCGAGATCGGTAGATAGTCGGGCTTCTCGGCCTTTTTCATTTATAGTTATGCGTACTCGGACATGTTTAGCTTCGCTTGTGCTTTGACTTGTATGCTCGAGTGTTGGGTCATGAGACCCATGTTTGTAATATCTCGCTCCTCGGGCCTAATGAATAAATATTTGAGTCGTAGAGTTATGTTGTGATGCCATGTTGTATTTACATATTGAGCATATTGTGTGTATGTTTGAAATGCTTGATATGTGTGGGATCCGACAATCTAGTTGTTTATCCTTGGCAGCCTCTCATATGGGAAATGTAGTCTACGTGCTACGGCGATAGTAGTCCGCTTCTGACCCGGTTCACGAGTCTGCTAGCCCACACTCTGCTTGGACACTTGGTGGCGGCATGTGTTTCCGCCGTTCCTATATTTGTCCCTTGAAATGTCGCGGTGATATTCGAGTCTGCCTAGCTTTGCTACAGCCGGAATACGGAGTCTGTTAGCCCGGTGCTACAGCCAATTCATCGTTGATGACCGACATGCTCGATATGATTCATGTATGCTGTCCCCATGGGTTAGTGCGCTTTGGGTTCACGACTAGCCATGTCGGCCGGGTTCTTTGTCATATGGATGCTAGCGACACTATCATATCGTGAGCCAAAAGCATAAGCGGTCCGGGCCATGGTAAGGCGACACCGTGGGAATACCGTGCGTGAGGCGCAAAGTGATATGAGGTGTTACCGGCTAGATCGATGTGACTTGGAATCGGGGTCTGACAGCGTTGGTATCGAGCTGCTTGCTGTAGGATTACCAAGCCAAACTGGTGAAGTTGTGTCTAGAAATGCTTTAGTTATGTAAGGGAATTGATTGTGGAAGGAGCGTAAGGCTCTTTTTACTCCTTATACCTCATGGCCTTACGATCTGAGTCATCCTCTTCTCTTCTCGGGGTTTAAGAACTAGGCTTCTCATCTATCTATCGGGATGACGTGTTACTAATCCATAGACCTTTAAGATTGTTGGATTTAAGCCCAGTTCAGTTCCTACTATTACGTATGATAATTGTAGATCTCGGAACCTTGATATTGTGATGTTGAGTGGTTATGCCACCATTTTTGCAGGATGTCTCAAATCATTTTGAGCATTTACAGCCGTTATGTTGTCAAAGTCATCCAGGTTTCTAAAACAATATGAAGCATTTGCAAAATTCCTTCCTCTCATTTTGATGTCCCTTTGGTGAGAATAAGCACACTAACAGGTGCGTTGAGGTAATTTATTGCCTTGACATATATGTTGGAACTATTATTATGACCCTAGGTGTTTAGGAAGTCACCTAGCAATTTAGCAATGCTTTTGTATCCCGATGTGATGATTACGGCCATTATTCTTGAAAGCATCCCGTGATGCCATTTAGTAGTAGGTATTCTACTCACGGGTTTACGAACCGAGATTCATCCTACTTCATGTTGTTAGTATTTGCTAGTGCCTTTAGGATATTAGTAACCTTTGCATTAGTCCTCGAGGTCCGTGGTATTTCCTTCTTCCAAATACCATGAACGCTTATGGCAAGAAGTTCTTTTGAACCAAAAGATCACAACGAGTGCTCTTGAGGAGTACTCCATTCATATTAATGACTCTGCCAATTCTACCTTTCGCATGGGTTATCCGGAAGAAATGTTGAACTTTGCTCGACATACTAATCCATGCCTCCATAACTCGAAAAGTTATATGTTCCTTTGAGTTGTTCTCTTAGATGTCTTGACCTTCATCTATCAATTGATAGCCAGGAGTAATTGTGCATTCGTGTTCATCGATGCCTATTATTCTTGTGGTCCGTCGAGCCATTCTATTACGGAATGACTAGGAGAAACAAACTCGAGCCTCATCCATATCTAGGACTGGGTCAAAGCGGTTGTATTCATGAGATCAAAATGCCAACCCAGCTTTTGAGTCTATTCCACAGAGTGTTACCATCTTTATGTCAAGAATGTCATGAAATTGCACCTTCTCTTATGAATTCTTGATGCGGTGATACTTCTCGCCATCATTGTTCATTCCTCGGTTCCGTGTTGTGCATGGCGGAATGCCGACTAGTGAATCGTGATGTGAAATCTATACTCCTAGTAACTCCGTTGCTCGGTAGTTAATGGACAATATCCTCATTCTTAGCGTGTTGATTATTAAATCATCATCCTAAGATTGATCGTGCTACCTAGTCCTTATTTACGGTGCACACTTGATTGATGAGTTAGGATCTTGTCAAGTCCTCACTCATTTGATCATATCGTCTTGCCCTGAAAAGCAAGATTGCTCTCGAGCTTAGTAACATACCGGTGGTTCGTGACTTTCCAAATATCTTCTTGGAAGTGTTACGGGTTGTTTCTGACTGTTATGTTGAGCTCGTGATCAAGTTGGTTTCTTGTGAACCACCCTTTCTCCAAGAATCTGTGTTGGATATCCTAAGCTAGTTGGTTAAGCTAGACAACAACTTGGAGAGTTGGAAGATAAAAGCTTGCCTAACTTAGTTCGTTCGAAGGATATTCTTGTGTAGTGTGTGTTGAAGAAAGATGATATCTTCATCGATTGGTCCTGTGATCAGTTCTTGGACCTATTGTCTTATCAATCCTTTGATTTGAGTGTGGGCTATCGTCAAATCAAATCAGTACCAACGATGCTCGTGATGTTGTCTTACTCGTGGTTGATCCCTCGAGCATACACCATTACATCTTTGGTGCGACCAATGCTATCACCGTGTTCACATGATGGTGGAAGTCGATGATATGGAAATTCCGATGAGTTCTTTGTTGAGCCCATCGGTAGCATTTTGTCTCCCCATGATTCATGTTGAACATCAACCTAGTGTTGGAAACTTTGTAAGCAATGCCTTCGTGTTCCGTTCATGAAGCTTATGCTTGGATGGAAGAAGTGACTTCCTCTAATTCACGTGCATTAGGTGCAAGTTGCCGCCATGAATTTGAGAAAGGTTTGTTTTGTTTCCTTTGGAATCATCCCAAATCAGTCATGCATATGTGCGAAGTATTACGTAGTGCGGAGACTTGCAACCTTCATTCTATATGTATTCCTAGCACACCAAGCCCTGATTGATTTGTTCAAGGAGAAGGAGTTCCTTCATAACAACTAGTCATGACTTATGTTAGGACTTCGTTATCCTCGATGATGGTTCCCAACCTGAACTTCGGTAGTATTTTATTATAAGACTACTACGTGGTCATTTTGTCTTGGACAATGTGTTCACATGTGTGTAGAGAACCAGCTCATGTTTTGGAGCTTGCTATCGTAGTTCATATCCGAGAATCTATAGCGCCATCTCATCGATTTGTGTTGCAACTTTTCTTTTCAGACATGTGAGTGCTGAAGTATCCTATTACCAATCGGATCTGAATCTCGGCGAGATATGATGGTTGGAACATTCCCAACAGTTGCATTTTGTTCCCAGCTTACACGCCATTGTGCCAATCCCCATGGGCTGCCCTTCCCGGTAGTTGCTATCAATATCATCTTCAAAGTGGACTTACCATGGGTCCCATCCATCTTCGATGATAAGCAAAAATCATCCATTGCGTTGTCTTCAACAAGGTAGTCCACATCATCCATTCTAGTCCAGTATGTCATTCTTTGAACTCCTTCAAATGATCGATTGTGATTGCCTTAGGTTGGTATAAAGAGTTCCAACGATCTATGGATCAAAAGTAATTCTTTTGCCACTTAAGGGATAGTTCTTTCGTCACCTCCCTAAGGTGCCCGTTTTGGAATCATGGCAACTTTCCTCGCTATTTTGAAACACTCGTAAAATTGTTTCCTCCGTCCTTCTTGATGCATGTCTTACCTCTCCGCTCGAAATGTTTCGCCTCATTCCATGAGTTGATCTTGGATCATTAAGATGATCCTAAATTGTTTGAACCTCAAGAAGATCGATTCTTCTAAATTCCCCTTTTCTTCTCGTTGTCATGTTGGATGTGGTTCTCAAGACAAGGCGTCGAGACAAAGGCGATGATCGTGTCAACGTTCCTATGAAGTGCAACTTGGATCGTGAAGATCGTGTTAGCTTGTGACTCCTTTGACTTCTTACCTCCGTCTTGAATCTCGGGGCGAGATTCTTGTTTAGTGAGGGTGAGTATCACAGCCCTAGAATTTGTTTGTCATTAGTTGCATTAAGGCATTCATGTCATCATGTTTAAATTTCTAAAGAAATTTGAAATGGGGATGTTCAAACCCTAGCATTAAAGGAATTCACTAGGTTCAACCAAAATATTTCGAGTAAATCCAAATGACTTCCAAAAATGTTCATCATTCTTGATCTATCTTTGAAGCTTGATAACAAGAGGTGATGCACATTTTCCATGACATATTTGGGCTCTGAATTAAATCATATGGTATTTTCATTTGGGCATTTAAATACTATAAAATATTTTAAATGCTCAAATAATCATAAACTTAAATGTTTGCTGTTGGATATTTTCCAAGCAGTGGGCTTGAGCAAGTTTCATGATTTTTGGGATAGTATTAGTATTTTAATAAAGCCCTAAAGACTACAGAATAATAGAAAAACAAAAACAATTAAAGAGAGAGAACGCCTACAGGCCACTTACAGCGCCACTAACCGGCCCAGCTCCCCGTCTTTGGTCCGGCGTTGCGCAGCCCAGCCCAGCGCCTCCTGTCTTCTTCCTCCTGCCGGGAGGGACAGGCGAGTGCGTGGCGGCCCGCGCCCGGCCGCGCCACCTCCTGCTTCGCCGTGTCGCTCTCCGTCACCCAATCCCGCGCTGGAGGCGCCTCGAAGCCCTCTCGCCTCTCCCTCACTCGCTGCACTCTCTCCCTTCACAGCTCTCTCCGAACACACCCGGCGCCACCGTCGCCCTTTGCTCGCCGTAGCCACGGCCACAGGCCCTCCCTCGCCCATCCAACATGCCCTAGAGGCCATGGTGCCTCCCTCGTCCTCCCGATGGCTCCGCGACGGAGAAGCCCGAGCGCCGCCCGGCGCTTTTCCCTCCTCGGCCGCGGAGATCGGCCTCGCCGCCTCGCTCGGCTCCGGCCTTCCCGAGCTGCCCGGCGGCCGCCGCAACCGCTGTGAGCTCTGCTCCTCCTCCCCTCTCCGTTCTCTCGTTTGCCCCGCCGCAGCTGTCGCTTCGTCGGCGGCCGGAACCCCGCCGCCCGTACTCACCGCAACGGCGCTCCGGTGACCATTTGGTCCCGGTGCGTGTCCACGAGTTGCCGCCCAGCTGAGCCTCGCTAAGCGCCTCCCTTGCCGCTTGCACCTGCAGCCCGATCCGCGACCACCCGAACTCCGGCCGCCGCCTTGGAGCTCGCCGCCCGTCGACTCCGGCCACCCCGCCTCCGTTGTTTGCTCCATTGGATCGCGTCCTCCCGGAGCATGTAGGTGCAAGTGGCTCTTCAAACCGGGCCCGTGGCGAAAGTCAAGCGGCCTCGCTTGCGGATTTGGTCGCCGGCGTTTACGCCGGTGGTGATGATGTGGCAGCAATTAGTGCTAATGATCCAACTAATGAACCCACACCCATTGACATATGGGCCCCACTTCCTAATTAACCTGTTTTAGTTTTGCTTAGATCAAACTAAACCGTAGGCCCCAGGTCGGTTTGACCCGACCACGTCACTGTTGACTGGCCCCACATGTCGATGACCCTAGCCGTCCTTGTGAGGTGACCAGTGAGTCCCGCTGGTCAGATTTATTTGGACAGCGCCGTTGACTTCTTGGCGTCACCGTGAGGTCATCTTGATGCATTAAAGCCTTTCGGAATTAAAATAAATCAGAAAGGTTTAGAAATTCAGAATATATCCAAAACTTCTAAAATTCATAGAAATTCAACGTAACTCAATGGAAATAAGTTATATATGAAAATGATCAGAAAAATATGAAGAATCTGTTTATGCCATGATCATGCATGTTTGAACAAGTTAACCTCACTGAATAGGATGAATCATGATTAGGGCAATTTATGAACTAGCATTTGGAGTTGGAGTTTAACCTTGTTTGAATTCCACTTCAATTAACTTGGCTTCTTGCTGCATTAGGTCAATTCAGTACCTTAACATGACATGTCATTCATGTGAATGTGCATTGCATTGATTGTGTTCTTTCTCGATTTGCGGTGTTTGTCCCTCTCGATGAGCGGCGTTAAAGCGATTGTTCGATGACACTATTGAAGAACTATATTATCTTGAAGTGCCGGGCAAGCAAAACCCCTTGTTCATTCGATATAATCCCACTCTCTCGCTCCTGCTCTCTTTTCTGCATTAGGACAACAACGTTTCATACATTACTTGCTGCGGTAGCTGAACCCCTTTATCCTCTGCATGACTGTCATTCCACGATAATTAGATGAAACCCACTAGCATGAGTAGGGTTGCTTGAGCCATGTTGTGCCTACTCATTCATGCTTGTTTGTCATGCACCTCTTGCTTAGAGTTGAGTCAGGTCGATTCATCGGGAATGAATTGGAATGGTGTGTGAACATGTCCTCTTGTGTGTGAGCTAAGTGTGTGAACACGATTTGGTAAAGGTAGCGGTGAGAGGCCATGTAGGAGTACATGGTGGGTTGTCTCATTGAAACCGTCCTCGAGGAACTGAGTTACGTGTTTGTGATCCATGAAGCAGTTACTACCACACATTGGGATCCTTAAATGACTCTCTCGGCTTCTTAACCACCTTGTCCTCTGTCCGGGAGTTGCAACTAGTTTACGGTGTTTGTAGGATATGTGTTGGAGGCCGTGCGTGCGCTGACCCTAGGGGTGGGCTATGATCGGTAGATACACCGTGGCCGGTGTCTGAATGCCCGTTTGGTATCTCGGGAACCCACACACATCGTTAGGGGCTGTATGGGAAACCTCGGCGGACTCCTGCGGATGGAACCTGAATAGGCGATAAACCTGGACTAGGGACTTGAGTGTTTAGGTAGGTCGTGGCCGACACCCTCATTGGGCTTCGCTTGAAGGTTGCAGTACATGTCGTGTGTGGCGGTAAGTGGTGAGCGTGTGTGAAGAAGTACACCCTGCGGGGTTAATATGATCTATTGAATAGCCGTGTCCACGGAGAAGGACTTGGGTTGCCTATATCGGTTCATAGACAAGTGAAAGTGGATACTCTAAAATCGCAAGATAAGTGTGAGTGCTATGGATGGCGTTCTCGTAGGGAGGCGGGAGGCGGGTCCATAGTGGTGTATTGATATGGTGAATATGTGGACTCGTGTGCGCCACCTCAAAAGAGTTACTTGCGTCGTAGTTCAGGATAGCCACGAGTCAAAGCTGGCTTCTGCGGTCAAACTCCACCACCCCTTTGTTGATAATGATGCATATGTAGTTAGTTCGATGTAAGTCTTGCTGAGTACGTTTGTACTCACGTTTGCTTATTTTATGTTTTGCGAGAGGCGTCGGTCTCGCTAGTAGTTCAGCGTGGCCTTGACGTTTAGCTTGTTACCTCAGCTACGATCTTGTGCCCTCGGCGGGATCTGGTAGATAGTCGGGCTTCTCAGCCTTTTTCATTTATAGTTATGCGTACTCGAGACATGTTTAGCTTCGCTTGTGCTTTGACTTGTATGCTCCGAGTGTTGGGTCATGAGACCCATGTTTGTAATATCTCGCTCCTCGGGCCTAATGAATAAATATTTGAGTCGTAGAGTTATGTTGTGATGCCATGTTGTATTTACACATATTGAGCATATTGTGTGTATGTTTGAAATGCTTGATATGTGTGGGATCCGACAATCTAGTTGTTTATCCTTGGCAGCCTCTCATATGGGGAAATGTAGTCTCGTGCTTACGGCGATAGTAGTCCGCTTCTGCCCGGTTCACGAGTCTGCTAGCCACACTCTGCTTGGACACTTGGTGGCGGCATGTGTTTCGCCGTTCCTATATCGTCCCTTGAAATGTCGCGGTGATATTGAGTCTGCCTAGCCTGCTACAGCCGAATACGGAGTCCTGTTAGCCAGTGCTACAGCCGAATTCATCGTTGATGACCGACATGCTCGATATGATTCATGTATGCTGTCCCCATGGGTTAGTGCCGCTTTGGGTTCACGACTAGCCATGTCGGCCGGGTTCTTTGTCATATGGATGCTAGCGACACTATCATATCGTGAGCCAAAAGGCATAAGCGGTCCGGGCCATGGTAAGGCGACACCGTGGGAATACCGTGCGTGAGGCGCAAAGTGATATGAGGTGTTCTTGGCTAGATCGATGTGACTTGGAATCGGGGTCTGACACATATGTGATATACATGTAATTGATGTGTACCTTACGATTACTCGTAGTAGCTCCTGGGTATTTGATACGGTGCGGTTGCTCATATTTGTAACTCAAAGCAGGAGCTGCGGAATAAGCGGAGGCCGGTGAAGGGCGAGGTGACGATCTTAGCGTGGGGAATGGTTCAAGGTCGATGTGATGCGCCGTCGACCTTGCCTACCTCTACATTTACCTCACGGGATTATTTTAAACCTCAATAACTGTTATTTAGTGCCAGCTTTGAGCATGAACATTGTATCTGGATCTCGTTTAATCAGAGATGGCTACTTACTTAAATCCGAGAATAATGGTTGTTCTATTTATATGAGAGATATGTTTTATGGTCATGCCCGCTGGTCGATGGTTTATTCTTAATGAATCTTGAGCGTGATGTTACACACATTCATAGTGTGAATGCCAAAAGATGTAAGGTTGATAACGATAGTCCACATACTTGTGGCACTTGCCGCCTTGGTCACATTGGTGTCAAGCGCATGAAGAAACTCCATCTTTGATGGACTTTTGGAGTCTCTCGATTATGAATCATTTGACACATGCGAACCATGCCTCATGGGCAAAATGACCAGACTCCGTTCTCCGGAACAATGGGCGAGCAACCAACTTATTGGAAATCATACATCTTGATGTATGCGCGGTCCAATGAGCGTTGAGGCTCATGGAGGCTATCGTTATGTTCTCACTCTCACTTGATGACTTAAGTAGATATGGGTATATGCCTTGATGAAACACAAATGCGAGACCTTTGAAAAGTTCAAGGAATTTCAGAATGAGGTAGAGAATCAACGTGACTGAAAAATAAAGTTCTTCTGATTAGATCGTGGAGGAGAATATTTAAGTCCGCAATTTGAGTACGCGCTTAAGGAAATGTGGAATCATTTCACAACTCACGCCGCTGGAACACCTCAGGGCGTAATAGCGTAATAGAACATAAATGTCGCACTCTATTGGATATAGTGTGATCTATGATGTTACTCACCGATTACCGCTATCATTTTGGGGATCGCTCTAGAGACAGCTACATTCACTTTAAATAGGGCACCGTCTAAATCCGTTGAGGCGACACCGTATGAATTATGGTTTGGGAAGAAACCTAAGGCTATCGTTTCTAAAAGTTTGGGGATCACGATGCTTATGTCAAAAACTTCATCACGGCTTCGAACCCAAGTTGGAAAAATGCGTCTTCATAGGATACCCTAACGAAACCATTGGGTATACCTTCTACCTTAGATCCGAAGCAAGATCTTTGTTGCCAAAGAATGGGTCCTTTACGGAGAAAGAGTTTCTCTCGAGAGGAAGTAAGTGGGAGGAAAGTAGAACTTCGATGAATCTTGCCTCTTGAGCGGAAGTAGTGTAGCTCGGGAAGATGTTCCTGTGGTGCCTACACCCGGCCCCGGAGAGGAAATTAATGATGATGATCAAGGTACTTCGGATCAAGTTGCTACTTGAACCCGTGGAATCCACAAGGACACGTTCCACACCAAAGTGGTATAGCAACCCTGTCACGGAAATCATGTTGTTGAGACAACGGTGAACCTTGAACTATGAAGAAGCGATGGCGGGGCCCAGATTCCAACAAATGGCTTGAAGCCATGCAATCCGAGATAGGATCCATGTATGAAAACAAAGTATGGACTTTGCAGACTTGCCCGATGATCGGCGGCGATAGAAAATAAATGGATCTTTAAGAAGAAGGCGGGGCCTTGCGGTTAGCCGATTGTCAAAACCGGCGGATCTCGGGTGAGGGGTCCCGAACTATCGTCTAGGCGGATGGTAACGAGGAGACAAGGGACACGATGTTTTTACCCAGGTTCGGGCCCTCTCGGTGGAGGTAATACCCTACTTACGCTTGATTAATATTGATGATATGGGTAGTACAAGAGTAGATCTACCACGAGATCAAGGAGGCTAAACCTAGAAGCTAGCCTATGGTATGATGCGTTTGTTAGTCCTCACTGGACTAAAACCCTCGGTTTATATAGACACGGATAGGGTTAGGGTTACCTGCAGTCGGTTACAATGGTAGGAGATCTACATATCCGCATATTAGCTTGCCTTCCACGCCAAGAAAGTCCCATCCGGGACACGGGACAAAGTCTTCAATCTTGTATCTTCATGGTCTAGGAGTCCAAATAGCGGTGATAGTTATTATCCGGACACCCCTAATCGAGGACTCCCTCGGTAGCCCCGAACCAGGGCTTCAAATGGCGATGAGTCGGTAGCGTGGGTGTCTTCCGACATTGCAAAGCGGGTTCTTCTCCAAATTCCATATACTTGTCGAATAGTTATTAAAACACGATAAATGCTGCGATCCTTGGCTTCTACACCCAATAATGGCCATCTTCCACTTGTTTGAATGAATGTGAAAAGCAGGGGTATTTTACACTTACCCCTAGCTGCGCAAATGGCCGCCTATAAAAGGGGCGAGGATCTAGATCGGAGTCACACCATCCCCCTCCATGAGCTTTCATCGGGCGCCTCGACAAGACCCATTCCATCATGGGACGGTCGGCGTGGCTCCTCCTCTCACAGCTCCCAGCCCTCCTTCCTGAAAGTGGGAGGAATGCTCGGTCCCGCATAGCATGAGCTAGTTATACTCAAACCAAGGATTTCTTCCCCGGCCTTCATGGTTCCGGTTCGAGCGGACTCGCCACCTACAAGAGGCGGAAAGCAAGCGGAGTGTCCCGATCCCTCTAAAGGAGAAGCAGGTGTGCTTTGTCCCTTATCTAGTAAGAGGACTCGGTTTCCAATTCATCTGTTTCTCAGGGGGCTCTTGGAGTTCTCTGACCTCGACTGCACCACCTTACCTTTGCCTCCATTTTGCACTCGTGGGGCTTCATGGCCTGTGTGAACTGTTCTTGGGCATCGAGGCTCATTTCTTATTTGTGGAAGAGACTATTCTGCCTAGTACCCCGTTCTCATGAGGGGTTAATATATCAAGTGGGCGGGCGAACTATGGCGCATCGCCGGGACGGACACCTATCCAGGAACCCGAAGAAAGGCGTCCGAAGACTGGCCTTGAATGGTTTTACATGGAGGATGTCCGCTGCGGATCTGTTGGGATCGGCCTTAGGAGTTAGCAATGCTCCCTCGAAGGCGCCTAAGCTGGCGCCCAGAAGCACCGGAGGAAAATGACCGGGGCGTCCTTTACTTGATGAGCGAATAAGATTACTGGCTCATGCCTGATTGATCATGATTGGAGTCATGGCAATCTGCATTATGAAAGTGCAGCCGCTCCAACATAGGGGCCACCCATGTGGGACTTCAGCAGGGAGGACGGCGCCACCTGCCATGGCCATAAAGGGGCCAAGATCCGGTCACCAACTGGTGAAGACCTTGTCCGCCATGTTGTACAGGGAGAGGAGGATTTTCTCCGTGTCAATCCAACTGGCGGGGTTTTCTTGAATAATCCTTGAAGTTGGGTAAGCAAATATCTTTGTGGCATGTCCGATCCATGTTCCGTGGTTAAATATCTCATTTTATGGTTTCTCTGCAGGAACTGCGTCCAGACGTGGAGAAGATACAGCCGCCTCCACAACCAGAGGATCGGAGCGGTCCCTCGATCCGGACTTCGAAGAGGACCCGGATATAAAGGTGGAGCTGATCGACGGGGTGTTCCACCAAATTAGCATCGACAATGCTTTGGTTGCCATTACGGACCGACTACCGGATTATTTCCGGCTTCCTGAATAACGTGTGCGAAGTCCGGATACCATGACCCATTACGTGCTTATTTTTTTTATCACCGTATACCAATGGTGTTTGCAGGGGTGCCTTGAGGCGGGAGAGCGAGCCAGCTGACTAGCCAACAAGGGCAATCTGGCCCGCAGGTAAAAAAGTGCGGTCCGGATCGAAACTCCGCCCCATAGCGGTATGCGCGTCACCATATTCCCGGGATTGATTCCTGGAAGGTGTACTACGCTGGTGCTCTTTCAGGAAAAAAGCTCCGCGGCCCTAGTCAGGAGGGTTACCAACCGAACCTCCACAGCCAGGCTCAAAGCGGAGTCGGGAGGCGGAGGCGAAACGAAGCGTCGCGTCGGCGGATGCTCCTCCGCAGAGGATGCTTGACCAGTTGTCCGCCACCAACTCCGGTGGAGGCGCCATGAATCCCGGCGCCTTGAACAGTTCTTGGCAGCATGGTTCTCCCAAGAGGCCTTAAATGCCTTCAATTAGGAGTGCGCACCTCCGTGCCGCTCAAGATGGTCTAGCGAGCCACGCAGGCGGTATGTAAAGGACATCTGGTGAGAAATTTGTGATTATATATGCAGTAGCCCGAGACTTAAAATAGTTAGAATAACTGATTCTGGATCATTTGTTATCTTGAGATCTTTCAAAAAGAATGAGGCTGTCGGGGAGCTTGAAGAATGCAAGGCCCAACTTGAGGCGCACTAAGCGCTTCTGAGGGGAGCCACGAGAGCCCCTACGGTAATATATGCTTCAAAAGATAAATAGTTTATGAAGTGCGGTGGGTATTGTAAATCTGACAATAATATTGCAGATGGCGCGGACTAGATCCGGACAAGCAACAGCTCCTGCGCCCGGCTAAAGGCTGGTGAGGCGTGCTCTACGAAGTGCGGCAGGAGAAAAATAACCTCAAGATGCCAACACCCAAGCTGGTGAGGAACTAAAGGATGTTCGTGCCCGGTTAGCCGACTCTGTAAAGGAGAATCGGCGAAACCCGACCGCGGCATTTTAGTAAGTGCTTGAGCGAACCTTTAAAGGAGTGGCGAGGAGGCGACTAACATAAACATGTATGTAGGTTTTCTCACAGAAGTCGTCTGAGGAGGAGATGCCCGATTCTTGGGTGATCTTCTTCCCGACGCGCCAGACTACGACGAGTTCAGCGGTGATGAAAGCGTCGGCCAAGCCTTGTGGCCATCTATCTCCTGCAGAAGGCATTGGGGAGCTGGCGAGCAACTTCAAGGAGCCAGCCGGCGCTTCCAGACTATGGAAGATATCGGCCCGCCGTCAAAGGTACCGAGGAGGCACAGGCCATAGTAAAGGCAGCGGCAGTACGAAGCTGACCCAAACCACTGGCGAGGTCGGACATGTGGGGCTGATGGGAAGGAGATCCTGTAAGCTTAGTGTATGGCCAAGTAGAATTGGCATAAGTATTCCCAACAAGATTGTAGAATTAGATAGCCTTTTAGATGGCATTGAGGAGGAATACAATGATTCGAGTTGACTATGTAATTGAATATGACATGAAAAATGTCTTCTAGCGGATTGGTCGTTTGTCATAAGCGGACCTTTTAAGCTTTGACCTCGGGACCCAATAGTCCGGGTGTGTCGAATACCCTCATGGTTATATAAGAACGGGGCATGCATGGAGACAAAGGCGTGGGGTCATTATTGCATGTCAGGACAAGTGCCCAACTAGTTATGTTATATTACATGGATAGTAAGAAACATCTTCGGGAGAATAGTTCCGTTAAGGGTTCCTTTACGCTGGGAGGCATGCCCTAAAGTGCATGTCAAAACTGCTAACAAAGCGAAAATCATACAGAGAGGCGGATGGATAAATAGTTAAAATCATCTTTCAGTTCACCGACCGAATATTCCCTTAAAACGCTAGCTTTCGGCTTCACCCGATCGAGAGGTACACATCAAATTGACCCGGCGGTAACTGTCGCGAAGGTGCTCCCTTTACCACCTAGCGAACAATCGGGAGCGTGGGGTAAGCACGGAACCGAGCAACCTAGCTTGGCCAAAACTTAAGTCATATCGATACATATAATGGTGAATAAAAAGGTACATCGCGGAAGTTTGACTCATGTGTTGGGCATGAAGCCCGTATAAATAAACACATTAAAGCCCCGGAGGTATAATAGTAGCGGACAGCGCGTCAAATATCATCTTGAACAAAGCAAATGAGCCTCTAAAGGCTTCAAGAAGAAGGAGGAGGAAGGAGAGAAATAAAAGACAGCAAAAATAGAAAATGTGGGCGGAGGAAGAAGCGAACTTGGAGCCGGCGCTTGGCGTGAGAATCTTAAATGAGGCGGGCTGCGTTCCATGGGTTTAGCTCGAGTCGGTTATCCGATCGTTCGCCAGCGGTATGCTCCGCCCGATCAGGACCTGGTCGATGATGAGGGACCTTCCCATTTGGGCTTGAGTTTGTCCTTTTCTTGTCCGGCGTAGAACTAGTTAAGCCAGCGTTATAAGCTTTGGCTGTACTTCCCTGCTTTGATATCTTCTAGCCCTACTGTTGATAAAATCACGGGAGAGCTTTTTGCCAAGTCGCGCTCCTCCTCCAATCGTCCAAATTGTCACTGCGATCGATGTCTCCTTCTCTTTCTTCATACCTTCATGCGCGGTGAGTCATGTATATATGTCATGAGAACAAGACTGCCTCTGCGCCGTACACCATAAAAATGGTGTGAATCGGTGTAATGCGATTCGGTGTGGTCCGCACCCCAGTCAGGTCGAGCTCCTCAACCCGGTCGTGTTAGATTCCTTGAGGACCGCACTGATGCAGGTTTAATGCAGCTCATGATTAGACCGTTTGCTTGCTCGACTTGGCCGTTGGTTTTGGGGGTGATGGTATCGCGGCGTGTCGAGCTTGATGCCCATGTTTTTGCACCATAATTTGACCTCATCGGCCGAGAAGTTGGTGCCGTTATCGGTGATGATCTTTGTGGGGACCCGTAGCGGTGCAATACCCACGATATGAAGTCTATCACCAGCCGGATTAAGTCGGTTTTTAACGGGCTTGGCCTCTATCCATTTGGTGAATTTATCCACCATGACCAATAGGTATTTTGCTTGTGGGTTCCTCCTTAAGGGGTCCAACCATGTCAAGCCCCAGGACATGACGTCCGGTGATGGGTATAGTTTTGAGGGCGGTGGGTGGCATGTGGCTTTAGTTAGCAAAAAGCTGGCAACGGCTTGTCGTTGGACTAAATCTCTGCGCGCATCTACCGGCGTCGGCCAATAAAATCTTATGCGGAAGGCCTTGCCTACAAGGGCCCGGGCTGCGGCGTGGTGCCTGGTCAGACATGAATTTCAGCCGGGAGGTTTTGTTGGGAGTAATGGCAGAAATTCAAAATTTTCTCAGTGTCACCAAGATCTATCTATGGAGAAACCAGCGAGGGGAAGGAGAGTGCATCTACATACCTTGTAGATGCAGCTAATGAGGCGTTCATGAAGCAGGGGTTGAAGGAGTCGTACTCGTGCGTGATCCAAATCACAGGAGATCCTAGTGCGAGCAGACAGACCTCCGCGTTCAACACCATTACGGTGGCGTCTCCATGCCTTGATCAAGGAGAGAGGAGGTTGAGGAAGATTCCATCCAGCAGCAACTGGCAGCATGGTGGTGATGGAGGGCGTGGCAATCCATAGCCAACACCAAGGAAGGAAGGAGGAGGAGAAAGCGGGGCTGCGCTGGAGG
>JAHIAM010016054.1:0-12056 GCA_021605205.1 Aegilops longissima
TCAAGGATCATCATATCTATCACGACATGTTATAGTTCATCACGAAGCTCTTGCAGCTTGGTGGCAATGACTTTGGAGAAACATCACTATCTCATCGGAAGATCAACTCCCTTTCGATTCAAGTGATTGTTGCTTTTCGGACAATCTGAGCACAAGCTCAACGATTGAGCTTTTCTCCCTTAGTTTGCAGGCTAAGAAAATGTGTCCGGTCTTATACCTCTTGGCGTGGGCACGAGCTTGAAATCCCAATTTCAGCCCTCGAAACATCTCATATGTTCCATAGCGTTTGAAAAACGTTTTGGTGCCTCAACTCTAAACCGTTTAGCTGAACTATCACGTAGTTATCAAAGCGTGTATGTCGATGTTAAGTAACATCCACAGCGGACGTTTGGGGTTCCAACACACTGGCGGTGCATTAAGGACATAAGCTTTCTACTGTCCGCATAATCGCTCTTGTCAACTTTCAACTATATTTTCTAGGAACATATCTAAGCAGTGGAACTAAAGCGCGAGCTTCGACATAATTTGCAAAGATCTTTTGACTATGTTCAGGATAATTAAGTTCATCTCATGAACTCCCACTCAGATAGACATCCCTCTAGTCATCTAAGTGATTACATGATCCGAGTCAACTAGGCCGTGTCCGATCATCACGTGATCTGGACTAGTCATCATCATTGAATATCTTCATGTTGATCATTATCTACTATCACGACTCATGCTCGACCTTTCGGTCTCTTGTGTTCGAGGCCATATCGGTACATGCTAGGCTCATCAAGTTAACCTAAGTGTTACTGCGTGTGTAAATCTGGCTTACACCCGTTGTATGTGAGCGTAAGAATCTATCACACCGATCATCACGTGGTGCTTGAAGCGACGAACTTCCATAGCGGTGCCGCAGTTAGGGGTAACACTTTCTTGAAATTTTAATGAGGGATCATCTTATTTACTACCGTCGTTCTAAGCAAATAAGATGCATAAACATGATAAACATCACATGCAATCAAATAGTGACATGATATGGCCAATATCATTTTGCTCCTTTGATCTCCATCTTGAGGCCCCATGATCAACATCGTCACCGGCATGACACCATGATCTCCATCATCATGATCTCCATCATCGTGTCTTCATGAAGTTGTCTAGCCAACTATTACTTCTACTACTATGGCTACGGTTAGCAATAAAGTAAAAGTAATTACATGGCGTTAATATAATGACCGCATAGGTCATACAATAAATAAAGACAACTCCTATGGCTCCTGCCGGTTGTCATACTCATCGACATGCAAGTCGTGATTCCTATTACAAGAACATGATCAATCTCATACATCACATATATTCATCACATTCTTCTTGGCCATATCACATCACATAGCATACCACGCAAAAACAAGTTAGGCGTCCTCTAATTGTTGTTTGCATGTTTCTGATGCCTGCTATGGGTTTCTAGCAAACGTTTCTTACCTCATAAAACCACAGCGTGATATGCCAGTGCTATTTACCCTTCATAAGGAACCTTTTCGCCGAATCCGTTCCGACTAAAGTGGGAGGCTGGCACCCGCTAGCCACCTTATGCACCAAGTGCATGTCATTCAGTGGAACTGTCTCACGTAAATGCGTGTAAAGGTCGGTCGGGCCGCTTCATCCCACAATCCGTCGAAACAAGATTGGACTAGTAGCGGTAAGCATATTGAACAAAATCAACGCCCACAACTACTTTACATTCTACTTGTGCAAAGAATCTCGCAATAGAACCTAGCTCATGATGCCCTTGGTTGGGGAGCGTGGCAGAAATTCAAAATTTTCCTCGTGTCACCAAGATCTATCTATGGAGAAGCGAGGGAAGGAGGTGCATCTACATACCCTTGTAGATCGCTAAGCGGGCGTTCAAGAAAACGGGGTTGAAGGAGTTGTACTCGTCGTGATCCAAATCACAGGAGATCCTAGTGCGAGCGTCACGGCACCTCCGCGTTCAACACCGTACCAGACCGGTGATGTCTCCCGCCTTGATCCAGCAAGGATAGAGGGAGAGGTTGAGAAGACTCCATCCAGCAGCAGCACAGTGGCGTGGTGGTGGTGGAGGGCGTGGCAATCCTGCGAGGCCGCCGAAGCACTGCGGGAGAGGAGGAGGTGTCACGGGAGGAGGGAGGCACGAGGGACTTGGGTGTGGCTTCCTCCCTCCCTCCTATATAGGGGGCAAGGGAGAGGGGGTGAGGCGCAGCCTTGGCCCTTCCTCCAAGGAAGGTGCGGCCAGGAGGTCCATCCTCCCTAAGGCACCTAGGAGGTGCCTTCCCCTTTAGAGACTCTCCTTTCCCTTATCTCTTGGCGCATGGGCCTCTTTGGGGGGTGCCAGCCCACTGGGGCTAGTCCTCCCACACTTGGCCCATGCAGCCCTCCGAAAGATGGTGGCCCCACTTGGTGGACCCGGGACCCTCGGTGGTCCATACATCCCGATAAAACCCGAAACTTTTAGGTGACCAAAGCAGGACTTCCCATATATAATTCTTTACCTCCGGACCATTCGGAACTCCTCGTGACGTCAGGGATCTCATCAGGACTTGAACAACATTCGGTAACCACATACAAACTTCCTTTATAACCCTAAGCGTCGCCAGACCTTAAGTGTGTAGACCCTACGGGTTCGGGAACCATCTTGGAACATGGCCAGGGGCGTTCTCCGATCAATAACCAACGGCGGGATCTGGATACCCATGTTGGTTCCCACATATTCCACGATGATCTCATCGGATGAACCCGCGATGTCAAGGACTCAATCGATCCCGTATACAATTCCCTTTGTCTAGCGGCATTGTACTTGCCGAGATTCGATCGTCGGTATCCGATACCTTGTTCAATCTCGTTACGGCAAGTCTCTTTACTCGTTCCGTAACACATCATCCCGTGATCAACCCCTTGGTCACATTGTGCACATTATGATGATCTCCTACAAGTGGGCCAGAAGATACCTCTCCGTTTACGGAGTGACAAATCCAGTCTCGATTCGTGCCAACCCAGAGACACTTTCGGAGATACAGTAATGCACCTTTATAGCCACCCGATTCGTTGTGATGTTTGGCACACCAAAAGCATTCAAGCGGTATCCGGGAGTTGCACAATCTCATGGTCTAAGGAAAGATACTTGACATTAGAAAAGCTTTAGCTTATCGAACTTATCGATCTTTGTGCGGGGCTTAGGATTGGGTCTTGTCCATCACATCATTACGCCAATGATGTGATCCCGTTATCAACGACATCCAATGTCCATGGTCAGAAGCGTAACCATCTATTGATCAACGAGCTAGTTAACTAGAGGCTTACTAGGGACATGGTGTTGTCTATGTACCCCCACATGTATCTGAGTTTCCTATCAATACAATTATAGCATGGATAATAAGCGATTATCATGAACAAGGAAATATAATAATAACTAATTTATTATTGCCTCTAGGGCATATTTCCAACACCGCCACCCAGGAGGAACCCTAGGTGGGGCGCAGCCTCCCTCTCCCCCTATATATAGTGGAGTCAAAGGGCAGCCCAACTTTACACAGTACTTTTCCTGTTGGCGCCAGCCCCTCTCCCTCCCTCGTCTCTCGTAGTGCTTGGCGAAGCCTGGCTGGATGCAGCGCTCCTCCACCACCATGCACTTGCCGTCGTGCTGCTGCTGGACGGAGTCTTCCCCAACCTCTCCCTCTCCCTTGCTGGATCAAGGCGTGGGAGGCGTCATCGGAGCTGCGTGTGTTGAACATGGAGGTGTCATCCGTTCGGCACTAGGATCTTGATTGGTTTGGATCACGGCAATGCGACTCCATCAACCCCGTTCACTTGAGCGCTTCCGCTTAGCGATCTACAAGGGTATGTAGATGCACTCCCTTCCCCTCGTTGCTAGGCATCCCGTAAAACATGCAAACAACAATTAGAGGGCGTCTAACTTGTTTTTGTAGGGTATGCTATGTGATGTGACATGGCCAAAGAATGTGATGAATGATATGTGATGTATGAGATTGATCATGTTCTTGTAATAGGAATCACAACTTGCATGTTGATGAATATGACAACCCGGCGAGAACCATAGGAGTTGTCTTAATTTATTGTATGACCTGCGTGTCATTGAACAACGCCATGTAATTACTTTACTTTATTGCTAAACCGTTAGCTATAGTAGTAGAAGTAATAAGTTGGCGAGACAACTTCATGGAACACGATGATGGAGATCATGATGATGGAGATCATGGTGTCATGCGGTGGCGATGATGATCATGGAGCCGAAGATGGAGATCAAAAGGAGCAAAATGATATTGGCCATATCATGTCACTATTTGATTGCATGTGATGTTTATCATGTTTATGCATCTTATTTGCTTAGAAACGACGGTAGTAAATTAGATGATCCTCATTAAAATTTCAAGAAAATGTTCCCCCTAGCTGCCGTTGCGAAAGTTAAATAGGTTTGAAGCACCACGTGATGATGATCGGGTGTGATAGATTCTAATATTCACATACAGCGGGTGTATGGCGGATTTACACCATAATACACTTAGGTTGACTTGCGAGGCTAGCATGTACTGAGACATGGCCTTGGAACACAAAGAGGCCAGAAAGGTCGAGCATGAGTCGTATGGTAGATCGATAAACATGAAGATGTTCACCGATGATGACTAGTCCAGTCTCACGTGATGATCGGACACGGCCTGAATTGACTCGGATCATGTAATCACTTAGATGACTAGAGGATGTCTATCGAGTGGGAGTTCATAAGATGAACTTCATTATCCTGAACATAGCCAAAGGTTTTTGCAAATTATGTCATAGCTCACGCTTTAGTTCTACTGTTTTAGATATGTTCCTAGAAAATTCACTTGAAAGTTGATAGTAGCGATTATGCGGACTAGGTCCGTAAAGGCGAGATTGTCCTCGTTGCTTTGAAGAGGCTTATGTCACGATGCACCGCTCGGTGTCTGAACCTCGAGCGTCGTCTGTGGATGTTGCGAACATTTGACATACGCGTTTGATAACTCGTGATAGTTCGATGATGTTAAGCGGTTTAGAGTTAAGGCACGAAGGCGATTTCAAAGCGTCGCGGAACATATGAGATGTTTAGAGGGCTGAAATTGGGATTTCAGGCTCGTGCCTTACGTCAAGAGGTATAAGACCTCCGGCGGCAGTCTCTTAGCCTGCAAACTAAGGGAGAAAAGCTCAATCGTTGAGCTTGTACTCAGATTGTCTGGGTACAACAATCACTTGAATCGAGTGGGGAGTTGATCTTCGGATGAGATAGTGATGTTTCTCCAAGTCATTGGAACCAAGCTACTAGAGCTTCGTGATGAACTATAACATATCAAGGATAGATATGATGATCCTTGAAGTATTAGCGATGTTTGACACGAAAAGTAGAAATCAATAGGAGCATCAATTGTTGATGGTTAGTAAAACTACTAGTTTCAAGCAGGGGCAAGGGCAAGAAGGGATACTTCATGAAGCGGCAAAACCGTTGCTGCTCTAGTGAAAACCAAGGTTGAACCCAAACCGAGACTAAGTGTACATAATGAGAGGAGCGGACACTAAGCAGAACCACCATACATACTTGGTAGATGAAGGAAGGCAAGGTCGGCGGAAGTATATTGGATATACATTATGTTAATGTGTACTTTACTAGTACTCCTAGTAGCACCGAATTATTAGATACGGTTCGGTTGCTAAGTGTTAGTTACTCGAAATAAAAGCTACGGAATAAACGGAGACTAGTTAAAGGTGAGCTGACGATATGTGTTGGAAGTGTTTCCAAGGTTGATATGATCAAGCATCGCGTGCTCCCTCTACCATGGAGATGTTGGAAATATGCCCTAGAGGCAATAATAAATTAGTTATTATTATATTTCCTTGTTCATGATAATCGTGTATTATCCATGCTACAATTGTATTGATAGGAAACTCAGATACATGTGTGGGTACATAGACAACACCATGTCCCTAGTAAGCCTCTAGTTGACTAGCTCGTTGATCAATAGATGGTTACGGTTTCTTGACCATGGACATTGGATGTGGATTGATAGCGGGATCAAATCATTAGGAGAATGATGTGATGGACAAGACCCAATCCTAAGCCTAGCACAAAATCGTAGTTAGTATGCTAAAGCTTTTCTAATGTCAAGTATCATTTCCTTAGACCATGAGATTGTGCAACTCCGGATACGTAGTAGGAATGCTTTGGGTGTACCAAAGCGTCTAGCGTAACTGGGTGGCTATAAAGGTGCATTACGGGTATCTCAAAAGAAATTGTTAGGTTGTACGAATCGAGGCTGATTTGTCCTCCGATTGACGGAGGGTATCTCTGGGCCCTCGGTGAGGACATCATCATAATGTGCACAATGTGATCAAGGGGTTGATCACGGGATGATGTGTTCGGAGCAGTAAAGACTTCTTGCCGTAGCGAGATTGAACCAAGGTATCGGGATACAGGCGATCGAATCTCGGGCAAATAACTACCGCTAGACAAAGGGAATTGTATCACGGATTGATTGAGTCCTTGACGCGTGGTTCATCGATGAGATCATCGTGGAACATGTAGGAGCCAACATGGGTATCCAGATCCGCTGTTGGTTATTGACGAGGAAACGTCTCGGTCATATGCGCATAGTTCGAACCCGTGAGTCTACACATAAGGTTCGATGGCGCTAGGGTTATAAAGGAAGTTTGTATGTGGTTCCGTGAAGAAATATAACCCTAGAGGCAATAATAAAGTTACTATTTATTTCCTCATATCATGATAAATGTTTATTATTCATGCTAGAATTGTATTAACGGAAACATAATACATGTGTGAATACATAGACCAACATAACGTCACTAGTATGCCTCTACTTGACTAGCTCATTAATCAAAGATGGTTATGTTTCCTAACCATAGACATGAGTTGTCATTTGATTAACAGGATCACATCATTAGGAGAATGATGTGATTGACATAAACCCATTCCGTTAGCCTAGCACTTGATCGTTTAGTATATTGCTATTGCTTTCTTCATGACTTATACATATTCACGTAACTATGAGATTATGCAACTCCGTTTACGGAGGAACACTTTGTGTACTATAAGCGTCACAGCGTAACTGGGGTGATTATAAAGAATTACTACAAGTGTCTCCAAAGGTACATGTTGGGTTGGCGTATTTGAGATTAGGTTTTGTCCTCCGATTGTGGGAGAGGTATCTCTGAGCCCTCTCGGTAATGCACATCACTATAAGCCTTGCAAGCAATGTAGCTAATGTGTTGAATTACGGAATGATGCATTACGTAACGAGTAAAGAGACTTGCGTGCTTGAGATTGAACTAGGTATTAGATCTGAAGCGATCGAATCTCGGGCAAGTAACATATACGATGACAAAGGGAACAACAGTATGTTGTTATGCGGTTTGACCGATAAAGATCTTAAGTAGAATATGTAGGGAGCCAATATGAGCATCAGGGTTCCGCTATTGGTTATTGACAGAGAATGGTTCTAGGTCATGTCTACATAGTTCTCGAACCCGTAGAATCCATGCAACAACGTTCACGATGGCAGTTTTATTATGAGTTTATATGTTTTGATGTACGAAAGGTTGTTGAAGTCCCGGATGTGATCACGGACATGGCGAGTCTCAAAATGGTCGAGACATAAAGATTGATATATTGGATGACTATATTAGGACACGGAATTGTTAGGGTGATTTGGAGAAAACGGTCTTGGGAGGGTTACGGAACCCCAGGGAAGTATTAGGCCTTAGTGGGCCTTAGGGGAAGAGGGCAGCAGCCCAGGTGGCGCCCCATGGGAGTCGAATTGGACTAGGGAGGCGGCCCTCTCTCTCCCTCTCCTCTCTTTCCTTCCCCTTCCTCCTTCCTAGTGGGACTAGGAAGGGAATCCTACTCCCACTAGGAGGATTTCCCCCCTCCTTAAGCGCCCCCCCTAGGGAGACCGGCCTCCCCCTTGCTCCTTTATATCTCGAGGCAGGGGGCACCCCAGGACACTCAAGTTGATCATCGTGATGTTCCTTAGCGTGTGTGGTGCCCCTCCACCATATTCCACCTCGGTCATATCGTCCACGGAGTTTAGTGAAGCCCTGCATGAGTGAGAACATCATCATCGTCACTGCGCCCGTCGTGCTGTGAAACTCATCCCGACACCCACGATGGATCGGAGTCAGGGATGCGTCATCGAGCTGAGCGTGTGCTGAACTTCGGAGGTGCTGTCGTTCGGTGCTTGGATCGGTCGGATCGTGAAGATGTCGACTACATCGGACAGCGTTGTCATAGCGCTTCGCTTCGGTCTCTGAGTGCGTGGACACTCTCCCCTCTCGTTGCTATGCATCACCATGATCTTGCATGTGCGTAGGAAATTTTTGAAATTACTCGTTCCCCAACGATGGCATCGAGTCAGGGTTTATCGTTGATGTTATATGCCGAGTAGAACACAAGTGAGTTGTGGGTGATACAAGTCATACTACTTACCGCATGTCATACTTTGGTTGGCGGTATTGTTGGATGAAGCGGCCCGGACCGACATTAGCGTCTCGCTTCTGGCCTACTGTTCTACCGGCGTGATTTGCACAGGTGGCTGGCGGGGTGTCTGTTTCTCCAACTTTAGTTGAACCGAGTGTGCGCGCCCGGTCCTTGCGAAGGTTAAAACAGCACTAACCTTGACGAACTATCGTTGTGGTTTTGATGCGTGGGTAAAACGGTTCTTGCTCAGCCCGTAGCAGCCACGTAAAATTTGCAACAACAAAAGTAGAGGGCGTCTAACTTGTTTTGCGAGGGCATGTTGTGATGTGATATGGTCAAGGCGTGATGCTATATTTTATTGTATGAGATGATCATGTTTTGTAACGAAGTTATCGGTATGTGGCAGGAGCCATATGGTTGTCGCTTTATTGTATGAAATGCAAGCATACTGTAATTGCTTTACTTTATCACTAAGCGGTAGCGATAATCGTAGAAGCAATAGATGGCATAAACAGCGATGCTACGATGGAGATCAAGGTGTCGGCGCCGGTGGCGATGGTGATCAATGATTGCTTGGAGATGGAATCACAAGCACAAGATGATGATGGCCATATCATATCACTTATATTGATTGCATGTGATATTTATCTTTCATGCATCTTATCTTGCTTTGATTGTGGTAGCATTTTAAGATGATCTCTCACTAAATTATCAAGAAGTGTTCTCCACGAGTATGCACCGTTGCCAAAGTTAAATCGTGCCCGGACACCCACGTGATGATCGGGTGTGATAAGCTCAGCGTCCATCTACAGCGGTGCAAGCCAGTTTTGCACCGCATAAAATACTCAGGTTAAACTTGGCGAGCCTAGCATATGCGGATATGGCACGGAACACGGAGACCGAAGGTCGGCGTGAATCATATAGTGAATATGATCAACATAGTGATGTTCACCATTGAAAACTACTCCATCTCACGTGATGATCGGTCATGGTTTAGTTGATTTGGATCACGTGATCACTTAGATGACTAGAGATGTACGTATCTAAGTGGGAGTTCTTAAATAATATGATTAATTGAACTTAAATTTATCATGAACTTAGTACTGATAGTATTTTGCTTATCTATGTTTGTTGTAGATAGATGGCTCGTGTTGTTGTTCGTTGAATTTTAATGCGTTCCTTGAGAAAGCAAAGTTGAAAGATGATGGTAGCAATTACACGGACTGGGTCCGTAACTTGAGGAGTTATCCTCATTGCTGACGAGAAGAATTAAATCCTGGAAGCACTTTTGGGTGCCGAACTCTCTGTCTTGAAACAACGCGGATGTTGTGAACATATGGCGAGCAAAGCTGATGACTACTCAATAGTTCGATTGTGCGCATGCTACGGCTTAGAACCGGGTCTTCAAGCGGCGTTTTGAGCGTCATGGAGCATATGAGATGTTCGAGAGTTGAAGTTAATATTTCAAGCAAATGCCGGATTGAGAGATATAAAGTCTCCAATAAGTTCTACAGCTGCAAGATGGAGGAGAATAGTTCATCGGTGAACATATACTCAAAATATGCAGGTATAATAATCACTTGATTCAAGCTGGGAGTTAATCTTCACGATGATAGTGTCATGTGACGAATTCTTCAATCTGCCACCAAGCTACAAGAGCTTCGTGATGAACTATAATATGCAAGGGATGAACAAGACTATTCCCGAGCTCTTACATGATGCTAAAAGCTGCGGAGGTAGAAATCAGAAGGAGCATCAAGTGTTGATGGTTAACAAAACCACCAGTTTCAAGAAAAGGGCAAGGAAGAAGAAGAAGAACTTCAAGAAGAACAACAAACAAGTTCTTTGCTCAAAACCACAAGTCTGGACCTAAGCTTTGGTGAGTGCTTCTCTGCAAAGCGGTGGACCTTTGGAACTGGCCCCAAGTATTTGGCGGATAAGAAGGATGGCAAGGTGAACAAGGTATATGTGATATACATGTTATTGATGTGTACCTTACTAGAGCTCGCGATGCTTTTGGGTATTTGATCTTTGGTTACATTGCTAATATTTGCAACTCGAAATAGGGACTACGGAATAGCGAACAACGGCCAGGGCGAGGTGGCGATGCTGGCGTGGAAATGGTTCCAAAGTCGATGTGATCGCGATCGACCGCTACCTCTACATCTACCTTGAGGATTAGTTTTAGACCTGAATAATTGTTATTTGGTGCGGTGTTGAGCATGAACATTATATCTGGATCTTGTTTGATGCGAGACGGTTATTCATTTAAATCAGAGAATAATGGTTGTTCTATTTATATGAGTAATATCTTTTATGGTCATGCACACTTAAAGAGTGGTCTATTTTTGATGAATCTCGATAGTAGTGATACACATATTCATAATGTTGAAACCAAAAGATGCAGAGTTGATAATGATAGTGCAACTTATTTGTGGCACTGCCGTTTAGGTCATATCGGTTATAAAGCGCATGAAGAAACTCCATCTTGATGGACTTTTGGAATCACTTGATTATGAATCACTTGGTACTTGAACCATGCCTCATGGGCAAGATGACTAAAAGCATGTTCTCAGGAACTATGGGCGAGCAAGCTGATTTGTTGGAAATCATACATCTTGATGTTTGTGGTCCAATGAATATTGAGGCTCATGGCGGGTATCATTATTTTCTCACCTTCACAGATGATTTGAGCAGATATGGGTATATCTACTTAATGAAACACAAGTCTGAAACATTTGAAAAGTTCAAAGAATTTTAGAGTGAAGTGGAAAATCATCGTAACAAGAAAATAAAATTCCTCTGATCTGATTGTGGAGAGAATATTTGAGTTCTGAGTTTGGTTTATATTTAAAACAATGCGGAATAGTTTACAACTCACGCCACCGGAACACCACAGCGAAATGGTGTGTCGAGCATTAAATGTCGTACTTTACTAGATATAGTGCGATCTATGATGTCTCTTCTTGATTTACCGCTTCTCGTTTTGGGGTTATGCTTTAGAGAGCGACCGCATTCACGTTAAATAGGGCACCATCAAAATCCGTTGAGGCGACCCCTTATGAACTATGGTTTGGCAAGAAACCAAAGTTGTCGTTTCTAAAAAGTTTGGGGCTGCGATGCTTATGTGAAAAAACTTCAACACGATAAGCTCGAACCCAAATCGAAAAATGTCTTCATAGGATACCCAAAGGAGACTGTTGGGTACACCTTCTATCACAGATCGAAGGCAAGACATTTGTTGCTAAGAATGGATCCTTTCTAGAAAGGAGTTTCTCTCGAAAGAAGTGAGTGGGAGGAAAGTAGAACTTGATGAGGTAACAGTACCAGCTCCTTATTGGAAAGTAGTTCATCACAGAAATCAGTTCTGTGACACCTACACCAATTAGTGAGGAAGTTAATGATGATGATCATGAAACTTCAGATCAAGTTTTCTTGAACCCGTTAGATCAACTAGAAATAAAGGATCTCAAGAAGATGGGTAATCCTTTTAAAGCTGGACTGTCAGGTTCCCAATTAAGGGCATGAACCTTCTAAAATGGCTTAAGCCTGTGAATATTGATGGCAAATTGGATTT
>JAHIAM010016055.1:0-14567 GCA_021605205.1 Aegilops longissima
AGGTATAGAACCACGACCTAACACCTTACTTGTGGAAAAGTCGCAACATGAAAGTTGCAGCCAGCAATTCGACACATGGAATATCTTGGCAATGCAACTTATAGAGAACAATTGTAATAACCTATACTACATGCATATATGGCTGGTGGAAAAGCTTTACGATTCTGATTTTGCATAAAGCTAATTTTTCCCTACAACAAAGGAATAATTTTGTTTAACTATCATGGTGGTTTGTTAAACATTGAGAATAGTTGACGCATCCTCAATCCCAATTAAAGTACTCATTAAACCCAATATCATTAATTGAAGTAACATGATGAGAATTCACATGATATTCAAGTACTAGATACTCAAGCGTCCATAACAGGGACACGGCTAATCATGATTAGTTTATACACTCTCTGAGGTTTGCCTTTTCCCGAAGACTCGATCGCCTCCGTTTGGTTCTGCTTTTCATGGTGTTTGAAAGCGGATGGCCCAGAGACCACAGTCTTTCGAAGCACTGCCCTTTACATGTGGGTAGACCGTACCAACCTACATCCCTACATCGGCTAGCCTACAGTAAAGTTACACAACACTCCACTATGCGAGCCCATATTGGCTTGTGGCTGCACGGAAGTTTCTAGTTTGAAAATCTTATGATCCCTTAGAGCCGGGTGGCGGTCGAAGAAATTGAGGCAAGTCGATGGAAACCAGGTGCCTCAATCCACCAGATGTGTGTTTAAGTTGCCACCTTAGATAAACCATTAATTAACCATCTCACATCTTCATGGATATTCACTCACCCAATCACGTCTCTTGGCATAGCATGGCATAATAAGCAAGCGTAAAGTAACTCCGGGGTTTCAAAAGTAAAAGCAGTGTAGGTACTACCTCAATCTACTTCCCATCCCACAATTTAATTAGATCCTAAACATCAAGTGTTTGAGGAATAAACTAATGCATAAAACGGGTAGTAGAAAAGGTATGATCAAGTGTTACTTGCCTTCCGATGATCCATGAAACCTAGAGACTAAAGTAACAAGGGCACTCAGGGTGATCTACGGAGACAAACAACAAGCATACAATAAGTACTCATC
Organism: Aegilops longissima; assembly: GCA_021605205.1. Taxonomy (NCBI): domain Eukaryota; kingdom Viridiplantae; phylum Streptophyta; class Magnoliopsida; order Poales; family Poaceae; genus Aegilops; species Aegilops longissima. The sequence goes on from JAHIAM010016055.1 coordinate 1,080, forward strand.
TAATGCGAAATCTGAATAGAAGATCCCGGAAAGTTCAACTTAAGAACCACGTTGCAAAAGAATCAAATCAAATAAAACAACGAAAGTCGGACGACAAAAACAACTTCGGTTTTAGCAATTTGAAACTAGGTCAAATTTTACGTGCAAAACTTTGTTTAAGTAGGTTAGTCGGAGCCGGGGTTTGAAACGAAACTCCGGTAGCAGTCACCAATTAGATAAGCGGCGGAAGATAAGCAGATTTGAAATTGGATAATCAAATTCCGGAAAATCGGTTAAATCCGATTAAAGAAAAGACGAGCAGTTAACGAGCATTGGTTCGTTCAAAACTAACGACGAACACGTTCATTAAACAAACGGACCGGTGAGCGTTTACTAATTAATAAAACCGATAAATAAAAAAATAAACTAATCTAGGTTTTTTTAAACCATTTCAACGAAAAAAACGGAGCAGTTTTAGGCTCGCCGGACGAAGTGCGGCGAGCTCAAAGACTCGTGTGGCCTTGAGCTTTCCAGGTGAAGCGATGGCGTCGAGGTAATGGCGGCTCGGCGGCGGCGGGCGGCGGCGAGGCGGCTCAGGCGGCTTCGGGTTAGGCGGTGAGGTGAGGAAGGGCGAGAGGTATATAAGGGGGGTGCCTTGGGAGGGGGCAGTGGCGTGGCCAGGCAGGACTCGACCCGGCAGCTGGCCGGGACCTCTGTGAGGAGGTGGGCAGGCGGTGGGCCCTCAATGACCGTATTTTTTTTTAATAACAAAAGCAGCAATTTAAAATAAAACTAGCGAACTCAAATTAAATAAAATAAATTTTCCCACGGCTCTTAAAATGAGTCGAACAAAATGAACTTTAGAGCAGGGCCAAAATGCATATATTTAAAATAGTCATTTTTTCCTAAAAGCAAATAAACTTTCAAAAAACCAAATTGAATTGATGAGGACATCAATACCATTGTTACACCCACAGCCCCTCTTGCTACATATCTTGGACCAATTACTAGAGCTCGCATGCGCCAATTAAATTATCGGTACTTTCGTTTCTTGGTAATGATTCTAATGTTCATGAGAATATGATGCTGCCTAAATTGGATACATTTGTTTTGCTTACAAATGAAGGCCCTAGCTTGGAGAAGGATGGACATTGGAGCAAGAACAAGCATGGAGATAATGCCATGCATGAGAGAACAAACGGAGTTACAAGTGATGATTCAGGACTTTGAAGCCACCCTAATGAGTGCATGAAGCCTTGGACGAAATATACAAGATGCCACTTCATAATATTCGTCCATAGGCTATTCTAGGTGCTGCGTCACCTTATTATTGGGCCAGGCCCATGTAATTTCGAAATACTTAAGTATAGGCTGTTTTTAGAGTCCGTATGTGTGGGGAAACAAGAGTTAGGGTTGATTTGGACCCCTCCACCAAGGGCCACGAAATTCCCCCTCTTCCTCCATATATACAGCCCTTAGGGCACCGTTTAGACCTTAGGTTTTGTTTAGATTAAAAGTTACGCCATAGCTGCAACTTGGCGTGCCGTTTGTGTTCAACGACCGGACAAAGCGTCACAGAACCCCACCTTGATCAATAAAGCTTTCATCTTATATTCGCAATATCCAGTTGCAATCTCAGTTTCTTGCTTGTTCTTCGTTTGCTCGCAGGAAGCAGACCCTCGTGGTCGAGTTGATCGTGCTCGGCGTGGTCAATAACCCTCGGAGTTGGTTTAGCGATTGCTAAAGCGCGGCGTCTCGCCGTTCGTAGTCGGATCGTCAAAAGTCGACTTCCTCGAAGCGAAAACCACATCTCATCGAAAAGCGGGACACCTTTGCCTCTATCAAGTGGTATCAGATTTTCAGGTTGCTCGGTGAGATTTTACAGTTTTTCGTAGATTAGATCGAGTCATTCTTCATACCTAAAGTCCACGAAAAAGCCACAAAAAAAATTAGGGTTAGTTCATCATATCCGAACCAATCGAGCCTTTGCATAATCTTTTTAGGGTTTTGCTTTGTTGAATTTGCGGTTGCATCGTCGTGTCAAGTTCTTTGGTCTTAGAGTCTAGTCTTTTAGAGTTTGAGTTACGGTCATAAGTTGTCACGCTTGCCGCCGCTTTCATCATCATCGCCTTGCCATCTACCACCATTGCTTATCCGCCACGCTCTGAATCCGTATCCATATACCATCCACCAATCCATATCCATATACCACCCGCTACCATATACCACCTGCCATATACCACCACCATATATCCACCACCAATCGAGTTCCTTGCATATTAGGTTTGTTTTGAGATCCATCTAGTTTCGATTCGTGTTTCCTTGCGGAGTAGGTTTGGAAAAAAAAAAAAAAGTTTGAAACCACCCTCCGTTTAGGCCCAAAATTTTCAGCGCACTTGTCGAAAAATTTTACGGCTATCCTATTTTAGGTGTTTCTAAGCGTATTGAGGCGATCGCCATTATAGAAAGTTTTTTGACCCGTTTCAGTTTTTGGGTCAGGCGTCGAAAAAAAAATTTGGTCGAAAAATTTCGTGCCCATCTGTCGGTTTGACCTGGGAAGAGTTTTGAGACACTCGCCATTATAGTGATTTTTAGCAAAAAAAAAAAAAAAAAAGCATAAAAAAAAAAAAAGCATAAAAAAAAAAAAAAGCGAAAAAAAATTTTTCAGTGTGCTTTTCCGTTGTTTCCGTGCAGCGCCGTGATTTTGTTAGTGTTCTAGGCTCGCGTCTCTATACGGTCTAGCCTAGGACCCGACCTGATACCGTCGTTGGCGTTTATTCAACTTTGCATCTCTGAATTGATTATTGCTGACCCTTTTTGCTACCATATTATAAGCCTTCCCAGCTCCACATACATCTACATCGTGCGTTTGACTCTCACAGTAATCGCTCTATCAAGCTTTGAGAGTTTTGACTACATCGGTTGCCGATCACCTTTCTTCTTTGGGTAAGCTGGTAAGAATTTGAGATTTGCTTGCCGGGTTGTATTTGTCCACCACACCACCACCACCACTTCCTAGTAGTCTGTCGAATCATATTCTTGTGTGTTTCTATTGCTGCTAACCATGGCAGGATCACAAGCCGGCGAGGTATTTGGGAGAACATGACAAACAAAGCGCTACATGATAAGTTTCAACAAATGATGAGTGGGCAGGTGGACGATGTGCTAAATAGATTTGAAGAGGCCATGGAGAAGATAGATGGCATTGAGAAGGCGTTCGAAACAAAGCTCGATAACAAGTTTAATGAATTGCTCGCGCGTCTACCACCACCACCACCGGCTGCACCTAGCACCTCTACTACAACAACATGGACTACCTCACACATGTGAAACAGCCCTCCATGAGCTTCCGTGTCCCTCTTCAGCTGGCCAAGCTGCTTTGGTGCTCTTTGTTGATATACATGGCTCCTGCTGCTGCGGTGGGGGAGGATGATTATGTGAGAGCTTACGAGGATGAGGTTGATCAACATCAGAACTACGTGCAACCACCAGCACCACAACCACCAGGTCGTCCACATGCAAATAATGGCAATGTTCGGGCTCCCCTTCAGGTACGAGATCATGACCATCTCCCTAAACTGAAATTGAATATTCCACCATTTGAGGTAGATATGTTTCTGATATATATCTTACTTGGGAGTTAGAAACTGAACAACGATTTACATGTTTACAATATCACGAGGAGAGGCGTGTTCTGCTGCTGTTTGTGCTTTCACTAGCTTTGCATGTGTTTGGTGGTCGAACATTGTAGATTATATCTGTTCAGCTACTTGGGCTGCTTTGAAAACTGCTATGCGTACTCGTTGGGTTCCACCATATTATCAGCGTGAATTACTTCAAAAATTGCAGCGCTTAAGACAAGGAAAAATTCGGTGAAGAATATTATCAGGAATTACAAACTGGCTTGATTAGATGTGGTATTGTTGAGGAGAATGAAGCTATGCTTGCGTTTTCTGGGTGGATTAAATAGAGATTCAGACCATTCTAGACTACAAGGATTATAATAATATCACTCGATTATTCCATCTTGCTTGTAAAGCTGAGCGTGAAGTCTTGAGGATCGGCAGGCCTTGGCGCGGACTAACTTTTACTGCAGGTCGACCTTCATCATGGACACCACGTGCATCATCTACTTCCACGTTCTACTACACGGCACCTCCGTCGGCTGCCACCTCAACCGTGATACAAAAAGAGGCACAACCACCACTATCGCCAAGAGTACACTGCTTTGGGCCTACAGAGCTCTTCTTCTTCCATGGCGTCAGCAGGGCACACAAGTGATATTATTTGTCGTCGTTGTAAGGAAGAGGACATTTTTGAGAAGAATGCCAATCTCAGCGTGTGATGATTGCTCTTGAGGATGGTGGGTATGAGTCGCTAGTGACTATGATGAAGAGACTTTGGCTCTTATTACACATGAAGAACACGGTGGAGATGATTACGATCTTGAGGCGCAATACATGGCTCTGAAGATCTTGACAGGTATGAATGTTTAGTTGCTCAACGTGTTTTGAGTGTGCAGGTTACACAAGTGAGCAAAATCAGAGGCATAACTTGTTCCATACAAAGGGAGTTGTGAAGGAGCGTTCTATTAGCGTCATCATAGATGGAGGAGCTGCAACAACAGCTAGCATGGATATGGTGGAAGCTTTCTCTCACCACAAGACCACATCCACATCCTTACTACATCCAATGGTTCAACAACAGCGGCAAGGTTAAGGTAACACGTCTTTGTTAGGTGTGCATTTTAGTATCTCTACATATGCTGATTATGTTGATTGTGATGTGGTACCTATGCAAGCATGTTCCTTATTACTTGGTAGACCATGGCAATTTGATAAAAATTCTGTACACCATGGTAGAAACAATCAGTATACTCTTGTTCACAAGGATAAAAATATTACTTTGCTTCCTATGACTCCTGATTCCATTTTGAAAGATGATATTAATAGAGCTAATAAAGCAAAACAGGAGAAAAATAAGAGTGAAAATCAGATTGTGGCAAAAGAATTTGAGCAACAAATGAAGCCTAATAATAAACCATCTAATGTTGCTTACGAAATTAAGCTGAAAAGTGCATGTTTATTTGCCACCAAATCTGATATTGATGAGCTAGATTCTAGCAAATCTGTTTGCTATGCTTTTGTGTGCAAAGAGGCATTATTTTCATTAGGGCGTGCCTTCCTCTTTGCCCCTCTTGTCACTAACATTTTGCGGGAGTTGTTGGCGTCTTCCCACAAGGCGTGCCACAGGATTACCACCTATTAGAGGATTGAGCATCAAATTGACTTAATTCCGGTGCATCGCTACCAACCGCGCACCATACCGTACCAATCCGGAGGAGCGAAGGAGATTATCGTCAAGTACAGGAGCTGCTCGACAAAGGTTATATCTGCGAATCTCTTAGTCCTTGTGCTGTTCCTATTATACTAGTGCCTAAAAAGGATGGTGCGTCGGCGTATGTGTGTTGATTGTAGAGGCATTAATAATATTACTATTCGTTATCGTCATCCTATTCCTAGGCTAGATGATATGCTTGATGAATTGAGTGGCTCTACAATATTCTCCAAAGTTGATTTGCGTAGTGGATACCATCAAATTCGTATGAAATTGGGAGATGAATGGAAAACAGCATTTAAAACTAAGTTTGGATTATATGAGTGGTTAGTCATGCCTTTTGGGTTAACTAATGCACCTAGTACTTTCATGAGATTAATGAGCGAAGTTTCGTGCTTTCATTGGACGATTTGTGGTAGTTTACTTTGATGATATACTGATTTATAGCAAATCTTTGGAAGAACATTTGGAACATTTCGTGCTGTTTTAATGCTCTCGTGATGCGTTTGTTTGGTAACCTTGGGAAGTGCACCTTTTGCACCGACCGAGTATCTTTTCTTGGCTATGTTGTTACTCCACGGGGAATTGAAGTTGATAAAGCCAAGATTGAAGCTATTGAGAGTTGGCGCAGCCAAAGCAGTCACACAAGTGAGGAGTTTTCTTGGACTCGCTGGTTTCTATAGGCGTTTTGTGAGAGACTTTAGCACCATTGCTGCACCTCTCAATGAGCTTACAAAGAAGGATGTGCCTTTTGTTTGGGGTACCATACGGGAAGAAGCCTTCACGGTATTGAAAGATAAGTTGACACATGCTCCTTTACTCCAACTTCGACTTTAATAAGACTTTTGAGCTTGAATGTGATGCTAGTGGAATTGGATTAGGAGGTGTGTTATTACAAGATAGCAAACCTGTTGCATACTTTTACGAAAAATTGAGTGGGCCTAGTCTGAACTATTCTACTTATGACAAAAAATTATATGCTCTTGTTAGGACTTTAGAGACATGGCAACATTATTTATGGCCCAAAGAATTTGTTATACATTCTGATCATGAATCTTTGAAACATATTAAAAGTCAAGCTAAACTGAATCGTAGACATGCTAAATGGGTTGAATTCATTGAGACTTTCCCTTATGTCATTAAACACAAGAAGGGTAAAGAAAATGTTATTCTTGATGCTTTGTCTAAATCGCTATACTATGCTTTCACAACTTGACTTCAAAATATTTGGTTTGGAGACCATCAAAGATCAATATGTGCATGATGCTGATTTTAAAGATGTAATGCAGAATTGTAAAGAAGGAAGAACATGGAACAAGTTAGTTATTCGATGGTTTTGAGATGTGTAACAAGCTATCGTTTTGCAGGGCGCATGGAGGAGGATTAATGGGACACTTTGGCGTGAAGAGGCGGAGGATATACTTGCTACACATTTCTTTTGGCCAAAGATGACCTTGGCGATCCGACAAAGGTTTCTGACGTCTAGAAAATGGCACACTTTATACCATGAGATGGCGTCTTGCATGGTGTGCCATATCTACGTCTTGAGGGCGCTAAACCAAGCAATCGCTAAACCAAGGAGGTTATTGACCCGCGAACACGATCAACGACCACGAGGGCTGTTTCCTGCGAGCAAGCGAAGAACAAGCAAGCTGAGATTGCAATCTGGATATTGCGAATATAAGATGAAAGCTTTATTGATCAAGGTGGGGTTACGTGGCGCCTTTATGCAGTCGTTGAACACAAGCGAAATGCTGCGAAGTTGCAGCTATGGCGAACTTTTAATCTAAACAAAACCCAAGGTCTAAGCGGTGCCCTAAGGGCTGTATATATGGAGGAAGAGAATTTCGTGGCCCTTGGTGGAGGGTCGAAATCAACCTAACTCTTGTTTCCCCACATACGGACTCTAAAACAGCCTATACTTAAGTATTTCGAAATTACATGGGCCTGGCCCAATAATAAGGTGTGTGCAGCACCTAGAATAGCCTCGGGGCGACATTTATGAAGTAGCATCTTGTATATTTCGTCCAAGGCTTCATGCACCCATTATGGTGGCTTCAAAGTCTGAAATCATCACTTGTAACTCCGTTCTTGTTCCCCTTAGCATGGCATTATCTCCATGCTTGTTCTTGCTCAATGTCCATCCTTCTCCAAGCTAGGGCCTTCATTTGTAAGCAAAACAAATGTATCCAATTTAAGCAGCATCATATTCTCATGAACATTAGAATCATTACCAAGAAAGCGAAAGTACGATAATTTAATTGGCGTCTTGTGAGCTCTAGTAATTGGTCCGATATATATGTAGCGATGAGGGGCTGTGGGTGTAACAATGGTATTGATGTCCTCATCATCCTCCCTTCTTGAAATGAAGTCGTCCTCGTGAGCTCATATTCCTCACCCAAATAAGGCTTCAAATCTGCAATGTTAAAAGTGGGACTAACCCCAAAATCTGCGAGGCAGCTCAAGTTTATATGCATTATCATTTATTTTCTCTAACACCTTAAATGGACCATCAACACGTGGCATTAGCTTTGATTTGCGCAAATTAGGAAACCTATCCTTACATAAATGTAACCAAACAAGATCTCCGGTGCAAAGACAACATGTTTTCTACCCTTATCTCCAGCAAGTTTATATTTAGCATTCATCGCTCAATGTTTTCCTTAGTTATCTCATGCATTTTAAAATCAATTCACACGTTCTTTAGCATCAAAATTAACCTTCTCCGAAGATGGAAGAGGCAACAAATCAATAGGTGCACGAGGTAGGAAGCCATACACAATTTCAAAGGGCACATCTTAGTAGTAGAATGCAATGAGCGATTATAAGCAAATTCAATATGAGGCAAGCATTCTTCCCACATTTTCTTATTATTCTTCAAAACAGCCCTAAGCATAGTAGACAATGTTCTATTGACTACTTGGTTTATCCATCGGTTTGGGGGTGACAAGTAGTACTAAAAAGCAGTTTAGTCCCCAACAGCCCATAAACATCTCCAAAAGTGGCTAAGAAATTTAGTATCACGATCTGAAACAATAGTATTTGGCACACCATGCAAGCGAATAATTTCACGAAAGAACAAATCAGCAACATTAACGACATCATCGCTTTTATGACATGGTATAAAGTGTGCCATTTTAGAGAATCTATCACGACAACAAATATGCTATCCCTCCCTTCTTTGTTAGAGGTAAACCTAAAACAAAGTCCATAGATATATCCTCCCAAGGAACACTAAGCACGAGCAAAGGCATATATAAACCATGAGGATTGAGTCGTGACTTAGCTTTTTGACATGTAGTGCAGCGAGCAACAAAGCGCTCAACATCCGTCTCATCTTTGGCCAAAAGAAATGTGTAGCAAGTATATCCTCCGTCTTCTTGGCGCCAAAGTGTCCCATTAATCCTCCTCCATCGCCTCCTGCAACAACAAAAGGCAAACAGAGCTAGCGAGGAATGCATAGCTTGTTTACGGAACACAAAACCATCATTAATAACGAACTTGTTCCATGTTCTTCCTTCTTTACAATTCTGCATTACATCTTTAAAATCAGCATCATGCACATATTGATCTTTGATGGTCTCCAAACCAAATATTTTGAAGTCAAGTTGTGAAAGCATAGTATATCGACGAGACAAAGCATCGGCAATAACATTTTCTTTACCCTTCTTGTGTTTAATGACATAAGGAAAGTCTCAATGAATTCAACCCATTTAGCATGTCTACGATTCAGTTTAGCTTGACTTTTAATATGTTTCAAAGATTCATGATCAGAATGTATAACAAATTCTTTGGGCCATAAATAATGTTGCCATGTCTCTAAAGTCGAACAAGAGCATATAATTCTTTGTCATAAGTAGAATAGTTCAGACTAGGCCCTCAATTTTTGAGAAAAGTATGCAACAGGTTTGCCATCTTGTAATAACACACCTCTAATCCAATTCCACTAGCATCACATTCAAGCTCAAAAGTCTTATTAAAGTCAGGAAGTTGGAGTAAAGGGCATGTGTCAACTTATCTTTCAATACCGTGAAGGCTTCTTCTGTGCGGTACCCCAAACAAAAGGCACATCCTTCTTTGTAAGCTCATTGAGAGGTGCAGCAATGGTGCTAAAGTCTCTCAAAGCGCCTATAGAAACCAGCGAGTCAAGAAAACTCCTCACTTGTGTGACCGTTTTGGGCTGCGGCCAACTCTCAATAGCTTCAATCTTGGCTTTATCAACTTCAATTCCTGTGGAGTAACAACATAGCCAAGAAAAGATACTCGGTCGGTGCAAAGGTGCACTTCCCAAGGTTACCAAACAAGCGTGCATCACGTAGAGCATTAAAAACAACACGTAAATGTTCCAAATGTTCTTCCAAAGATTTGCTATAAATCAGTATATCATCAAAGTAAACTACCACAAATCGTCCAATGAAAGCACGTAAAACTTAGTTCATTAATCTCATGAAAGTACTAGGTGCATTAGTTAACCCAAAGGCATGACTAACCACTCATATAATCCAAACTTAGTTTTAAATGCTGTTTTCCATTCATCTCCCAATTTCATACGAATTTGATGGTATCCACTCATAAATCAACTTTGGAGAATATTGTAGAAGCCACTCAATTCATCAAGCATATCATCTAGCCTAGGAATAGGATGGCGATAACGAATAGTAATATTATTAATGCCTCTACAATCAACACACATCTGTGACGTACCATCCTTTTTAGGCACTAGTATAATAGGAACAGCACAAGGACTAAGAGATTGGCGTATATAACCTTTGTCGAGCAGCTCACTGTACTTGGCGCATAATCTCCTTCGTCTCCTCTGGATTGATGCGGTATGGTGCTGGCGGTTGGGTAGCGATGCAGGAATTAAGTCAATTTGATGCTCAATCCCTCGAATAGGTGGTAATCCGGTGGCACGTCTTGTGGGAAGGCGTCGTGAACTCTGCAAAATGTTAGTGACAGCGAGGGGCAAAGAGGAAAACACGTCCTCGAATGAAAATAATGCCTCTTTGCACACAAAAGCATAGCAAACAGATTTGCTAGAATCTAGCTCATCAATATCAGATTTGGTGGCAAATAAACATGCACTTTTAGGTTTAATTTCAGAAGCAACATTAGATGGTTTATTATTAGGCTTCATTTGTTGCTCAAATTCTTTTGCCACAATCTGATTTTCACTCTTATTTTTCTCTGTTTTGCTTTATTAGCTCTATTAATATCATCTTTCAAAATGGAATCAGGAGTCATAGGAAGCAAAGTAATATTTTATCCTTGTGAACAAGAGTATCTGATTGTTTCTACCATGGTGTACAGAATTTTATCAAATTGCCATGGTCTACCAAGTAATAAGGAACATGCTTGCATAGGTACCACATCACAATCAACATAATCAGCATATGTAGAGATACTAAAATGCACACGAGCAGTCGTGTTACCTTAACCTTGCAGCTGTTGTTGAACCATTGGATGTAGTAAGGATGTGGATGTGGTCTTGTGGTGAGAAAGCTTCTCCACCATATCCATGCTAGCCAAGTTGTTGCAGCTCCCTCCATCTATGATGGCCTTGAATAGAGCGTTCCTTCACAACTCCTTTGTATGGAACAAGTTATGCCTCTGATTTTGCTCAGCTTGTGTAACCTGCACACTCAAAACACGTTGAGCAACTAAACATTCATACTGTCGGCATCTTGACAGCCATGTATTGCGTCTCGGGATCAGAATCATCTCCACCGTGTTCTTCATGTGTAATAAGAGCCAAAGTCTCTTCATCATAGTCACTAAGCGGACTCATACCCACCATCCTCGGTAGCAATCATCTGCGCTGAGATTGGCATTCTCTCATAAAATGTCCTCTTCCCTTAGCGACGACAAATAATATCACTTGTGTGCCTGTTGGCGCCATGGAAGAAGAAGAGCTACATGTAAGCCCAGCGGTGTACTCTTGGCGAGATAGTGGTGGTTGTGCCTGCTTTCTTGTATCACGGTTGGAGGTGGCAGCCGGCGGAGGTGCGGTGTAGTAGAGCGTGTGGAAGTAGATGATGCGCGTGGTGTCCATGATGAAGGTCGACCTGCGAGAAAAGTTAGTCGCGCCAAGGCACATCGATCCTGCACTTCACGTTCAGCTTTACAAGCAAGATGGAATAATCGGTGATATTATTATAATCCTTGTAGTCTAGAATGGTCTGAATCTCTCTATTTAATCCACCCGAAAGCGTGCAAGCATAGCTTCATTCTCCTCAACAATACCACATCTAATCAAGCAGTTTGTAATTCGATAATATTCTTCTACGAATTTTTCCTTGTCTTAAGCGCTGCAATTTTTGAAGTAATTCACGTTGATAATATGGTGGAACCTTGATCGCATAGCAGTTTTCAAAGCAGCCCAAGTAGCTGGAGCAGGATATAATCTACAATGTTGAGACCACCAAACACATGCAAAGCTAGTGAAAGCACAAACAGCAGCGAGGAACACGTCTCTCCTCGGGATATTGTAAACATGTAAATCGTTGTTCAGTTTCTAACTCCCAAGTAAGATATATATCAGGAACATATCTACCCTCAAATGGTGGAATATTCAATTTCAGTTTAGGGAGATGGTCATGATCTCGTACTGAAGGGGCGAACATTGCCATTATTTGCATGTGGGCGACACGGTGGTTGTGGTCTTTGGTGGTTTGCGTGGATTCGATGTTGATCAACCTCATCCTCGTAGCTCTCACATAATCATCCTCCCCCCGCAGCGGCGAGGAGCCTGAAGTATCAACAGCATGACACCGGCAGCTTGGCGGTGAAGAGGGGACGGGAAGCTTCGGCGGAGGGCTGTTTCGCGATGTGGAGGTAGTCCGTGTTGTTGTAGTAGAGGTGCGTTAGGTGCAGCGGTGGTGGTGGTGGTAGGCAGCGAGCAATTCATTAAACTTGTTATCGAGCTTTGTTTGACGCCTTCTCAATGCCATCTATCTTCTCCATGGCCTCTTCAAATCTATTTAGCACATCGTCCACCTGCCCACTCATCATTTGTTGAAACTTATCATGTAGCGCTTTGTTTGTCATGTTCTCCCGGTCGGTCTAAATCGACTTGTGATCCTGCCATGGTTAGCGACAATAGAAACACACAAGAATATGATTGACGGACTACTAGGAAGTGGTGGTGGTGGTGTGGTGGGCGATCACAAATCCGTCAAGCAAATCTCAAATTCTTACAGTTCTTACCCCGGCGGTGATGACACCGATGTAGTCAAAACTCTCAAAGCTTGGATGAAGCGATTACGGGGAGAGTCAAGCATACGATGTAGATGTATGTGGAGCTGGGAAGGCTTATAATATGGTAGCAAAAGGTTAGCAATAATCAATTGAGAGATGCAAAGTTGAATAAGCGCTCAGCAGATGATCTTGTCTTTGGTCCTAGGCTGAACCGTGCTAGAGGCGAGCCTAGAACACTAACAAAATCACGGTGCTGCGTAAACAAGGGAAAAGCACACTCTGGAATTTTTTTTTCGCTCTTTTTTTTTTTTTGCCTTTTTTTTTTGCTGCTTTTTTTTTTTTTGCGAAAAATCACTATAATGGCGAGTGTCTCAAAACTCTTCGAGGTCAATGAGCGGGATGGGCACGAAATTTTTCGACCAAAATTTTTTTTTTTATTTGCCGGACCCAAAAGCTGAAGCAGGTCAAAAAACTTTCTATCTTGTTGTCTCAATACACTTAGAAACACCTAAAAATAGGATAGCGAAAATTTTTCGACAAGTGCGTTTTGGAAAATTTTGGGCCTAAGCGGAGGTGGTTTCGGACTCTTTTTTTTTTTTTTTTCGAAACCTACTCGGCAAGGAAACACGAATCGGAAACTAGATGGATCTCGAAAACAAACCTAATATGCAAGAACTTCGGATTGGTGGTGGATATATGGTGGTGGTATATTGGTGGTGGGTATATATGGTGGTGGTGGTATATGGCAGCGGTGGTGGTATATGGATATGGATTGAGGCGGTGGCGGATAAGCAATGGTGGTAGATGGCAAAGGCGATGATGATGGTGCGGTGGCGGCGTGACAACTTATGACGAACTTCGAAACTCTAAAGACTAGACTCTAAGACCAGCAACTTGACACGACGATGCAACGCAAATTCAACAAAGCAAAACCCTAAAAAGATTATGCAAAGGCTCAGATTGGTTGGATATGAT
>JAHIAM010016058.1:0-28162 GCA_021605205.1 Aegilops longissima
GTTGAGGAGAACTCCGCGACCGATGGCGTGGTGGTGATGGAGCTTGATTCTCGGAGGCTAAGCACTGGAGGAGGAGGAAGTGTTGGAGGAGGGAGGGGCTGCGCCATCGGAAGGTTGCTGCCCTCTCTCTCCTATATATAGGGGTAAGGGGTGGAGGAGGTGCCTAGGGTTCCCTAGGGGAGGCGGACCGGGAAACCCTAGATGGGTTTGGGCCCCCCCCTAAAACTCCCCCGGCCGGAAGGGGCTGCCCTGGGGGCCCCCCTCTCCGGAGAGGGGGGGGCCACCATTTAGTGGGCTGGTTTGCCCCTTCCCTTTGGCCCTGAGGCCCTCAACCCTTCGGGGCTCCCAAACACCTTTGGTCATCTTTTAACTTTATCCCGGAACACCCGGACTCAATACCCCGTCCAATATATCGATCTTCACCCGGGACCATTCCGGAACTCCTCGTGACGTCAGGGATCACATCCGGACTCGAACAACCGGTAACCACATACTATTTCCCAAACCAGCGTCCGAACCTTAAGTGTTAGACCCTCGGGTTCGAACCATGGAACATGGCCAGGCGTTCCCGGTCAATAACCAACAGCGGGATCGGATACCCATGTTGGCTCCCAATGTTCCACGATTCTCATCGGATGAACCACGATGTCAGATTCAATCAATCCGTATTCAATTCCCTTTGTCTAGCGGTATTGTACTTGCCGAGATTCGATCGTCGGTATCCCGATACCTTGTTCAATCTGTTCCGGCAAGTCTCTTTACGTTCAACACATCATCCGTGATCAACCCTTGGTCACATTGTACATTGATGATGTCCTCAAGTGGGCGGATATACCTCTCCGTTTACGGGTGACAAATCGATCCGATTGTCCAACCCAGAAACACTTTGGAATACCTATGCACCTTTATAGCCACCCGTTCGTTGTGGCGTTTGGTACACCAAACATTCCTCGGTATCCGGGTTCCAATCTCATGGTCTAAAATGTTACTTGACAATAGAAAAGCTTTGCTTGAACTACGATCTTTGTGCTAGGCTTAGGATTGGGTCTTGTCCATCATCATTCTCCAAATGATGTGATCCGTTATCAACGACATCCAATGTCCATGGTGGAAACCGTAACCATCATTGATCAACAGCTAGTCAACTAGAGGCTTAAGGGACTGGTGTTGTCTATGTACCCACATGTATCTTAGTTTCCTATCAATACAATTATAGCATGGATAATAGCGATTATCATGAACAAGGAAATATAATAAAACTAATTTATTATTGCCTCTAGGGCATATTTCCAACAGTCTCCCACTTGCACTAGAGTCAATAATCTAGTTCACATGCCATGGATTAACACTCAAGGTCACATGCCATGTAAACATCCAAAAGTTTACTAGAATCAATAATCTAGTTCACATCACTATGTGATTAACACTCAATGAGTTTAGGGTTTGATCATGTTTATGCTTGTGAGAGGGTTGTAGTCAGCAGTGCAATATTCAGATCCTATGTTTTAAAACTTTATGTCATATCATAGATCTTTTCCACGTTCCACTTGGAGCTATTCCAAATTGTTGCTCCATTATCGTTCCGTTATCTCTTCCGAGCTATCCGGATAGGTGTTAACTTCATCGGCAACTCTTTTACATAACTCTTTATCACCTCCTAAAGAAACATATCCTTATTCCTCAAGGATAATTTTGACCTATCTTGATCCACTCCTTGATCACCTTTGTACCCTCTTGCGGATATGTAGCAAGGCACACATGGTCGGTACGGCATAGCATCTTTGTGAGCCTATGTCTAAGGCATAGGGGGCCTTTCCTTTCTCTCTCTTAGGTGGTGAGCTTTAACTCTTAACTTCATACCTTACAACTCGGGGCAAGAACTCCTTCTTTGGTGATCCATCTTCACCTTCAAGATCATGTCAAAGGTATGTGCTCATTTGAAAGTATCATTTAGCATTTTTGATCTATCCTCATAGATCTTGATGCTCAATGTTTAAACTTATTCGGGGTTTTCTATTGAAAACACTTTTCAAATAACCCTATATGCTTTCTTTACATCATTTCGATCAACAATATATCAACAACATATACTCAGAAATTCTATAGTGCTCCCCTCCTTCTTTGGAAATACAAGTTTCCATAAACTTTGTATAAACCCAAAATCTTTGATCATCTCATCAAGCGTATATTCCATCTCGAGATGCTTCCGGTCCTTAGAAGGGTTCTTTGGAGCTTTGCATACTTGTTAGCATATTTCGGATTGACAAAACCTTACGGTTGTATCATACAACCTTTCCTCAAGGATATCGTAGAAACAATGTTTTGACATCCTATCGCAAATTTATAAATGCAGCTAATGCTAGCATGATTCCGATGGACTTAAGCATCGCTCTTGGTGAGAAAATCTCACCGTTCAACTCCTTGAACTTGTGAAAACTCTTAGCCAAATCGAGCTTCAAAACGGTAACATTTGTCCGTCCGTCTTTTCTTAAAAGATCCATTTATCTCAATGGCTTGCCTATCATGCAAGTCCACCAAAGTCCATGCTTTGTTACGATACATGGATCCTATCTCGGTTCATGGCTTCTAACCATTTGGGAATCCGGGCCCCCATCCTTCTCCATAGCTGTGGGTTCATTGTTGTCTAGCAAATGACCTTCAAGACATGATTCTTTAACTCGGTAAATGCATCCTTGTCACCCTGAATGCGGTGTGACTTGATCAAACTTCAGATCACTATCATAGCTTCTACTTCAATTGGTGTAGGCGCCCAGGGAACAACTTCACGGGCCTTTCCACAGTTGAATGATGGTTCAATAACCTCATCAAGTCTCCACCATCCTCCTCAATTCTTTGGAAAACTTTTCCTCGAGGGACCGTTCTAAAACAATTACTTTTGCTTCGGATCTTGAGATAGGAGGTATACCCAATTTTTGGGTGTCCTTGAAGATGTATTTATCCGTTTGGGTTAGAAACTTTTCACATAAGCGTCTTAACCCGGACGTAACTTTATTTTAACTCCACCTCTTGCCATTTTGGCCTTTGTGATATGATATTCCCTCCGTGGTTGGGTTCTTGTCTTTTCGTTTTGCATTTTGTCCATGTCATGCATTTTATATCATGTCATCATGAGCATACATCGTGTTAGTCTCATGTTTGAGCATTTTCCGTTGTCCGTTTTGCAATCCGGCACTCCTATGTCCCGGCGTCCCTTTACGTTTTTCGTGGCGGGTACTAACGTTCCGTAATGGACCGAGGTTTGTCAAGTGGCCTTGGTATACCACGGTAACCACCGTCAATTGGTCATTTGGAGCTCGTTTGGTACTCCAAGTTAACCGCCTCTCAAAGGCCTCTTTTAAGTTGCAGCCCAACCCTCCAAAATAGTCCAATAACCATCTAAGTCACTTCCATGCTCTCCGTCGTTCGATCCGATCGTGTGGGCGCCACCTCATTTGGACTCTCCTAGCTCCTCTATGCCTATTTAAGCACCCCCCAAATCGGGGTACAACCCTAGCCTTCCCTACCTCGGCGCCGGACAAAATTGCGCGCGGTGGGCGTGTCAGCGCCGCCCGCCCGGCCAACCGGCGTGCCACGTGTTAACCGGCAGGTCCCCAGCTTCGCCTGCCAGCCGCTTGAGCCCATGGGAGCCGGTAGCCCTCGGCAACCGCCGCGCCTGTGGCAGCGCCGTCGCCTCCGCCCGCCGCCCATACTCGCGCCCGCCGCCTCCACCGGCCCTACCGCCGCCCCGCCAACCGCTCGTACCGCCGGCGCCCGGCCGCCCATTCGTCCGTGTGGCGCCGCCTCCACTTGACCCGCCCACTTCCCCGGCCGGCCCGCCTCCCTCCTCCTCCTCGGCCCGTGCTCGGCGGCGGAGCGCCGCGCCGCCTCGAGTCCGATCGGATCTGGTCCGGGATCCAGTGGTTGACTTCTTCCCCTAAAATCGTCTAAGTTTTTATCTCGGTGATTAATTTGTGGCATTTTCAGCGCATCATAACTCTTGCATCGGTAGCTCCGTTTTAGATGCGTGTAATATGTAAAATGTTCGTCTCGATGAGTAGATCATTTCATCTCATTGCATCATTTTCATTTGAGCTCATCTTGATGCCCGAAATGCTGTTAGAAGAGGGATATGTGATGTTAGTTTACTGTTTCTTAACAGAACTTGCACTTTATTATTTTCTATTGATTGATGTGTGCACCCTATGAATTTGAGTCCTACATGTGTTTTGTAATATGCCATGCCATATTTCCAGAGGTGTATGCCATGTATTTTTGTGATATATGTGGTGACTAGCACAAGCATGCAAACTAGGTGTCTGATGTTGCTGATTTCATTTCTGTTTTGCTTGATATTTTGATGCCATATTAACTTGATGCTACCGAGAGATCCATGCATATTTGAGATACTTGAGTAAGGATGTTTTGAACATATGGTTATGCTCTATCCATCCATGCCTTTGTTTGCAATTATGGAGTGCCATAGCTTGAGTCAATAGAGCTCTACTTTTGCTACAAAATGTTTCCTGGCAGATTGTTTACATGTTATTCAATTTTGCCAAGCTTGTTGTAGTTGATCCGTGTATGCTATGATGTTGTTCTTGCCATGTATGTCTTCTATGCCATGTCTTCTTGATGTATGTATGCTTAGTTTATCATGAAAGGCTCTGTAGTAGGTGCTTTGAGCTCTTAAACATGCCTACTTGTTATCATGTTTTGACATGCCATATTGCTAGATCTGATTGCTTGCAAACTTGCGATATTGACATGGGTGTTACTATATTTTCTGATCCTTTTTGGCTTATGGTCAGTAAGGGACTTTTGTTTCTATGCTTTGAGTAGATTCATGCCATGCCATGTTTTGCTATTATAAGTTCCTGTAGCATATTGTTTTCTTGCTCTGAACATTGCTACACGATGCTGTTTTGCCATATCGACTGATATTTTTTGCACTTTTGCCATGCTTGTTTGGACCTGTTGTGATGTGATTTAGCCGTAGCTCAGTGTTCATCTTTTGTCAAGCATCTTGAGTAGATCACTGCCATATACTTTGTTGGTACGTTTGGGTGCAGATGGCTTAATTTCTTGTTGCTTGCTAAGTGGCATCATCTTTGTCGATAAGCGGAGTTGTGCCATTCTTGTTTTGCTTGTCATTTTGCAAACCGTGCATCCGATTCGGTGATCTTTATATCGATTTCAGCGAAATCATCTCATCTTTCAGCGGCATACTTGGTTTGCCAAGTTGATGCCTGGTTCATCATTTTCCTTCGGGCCTTGCATCGCATTGCATATCACATCTAGCATATCATGTCATGTTTTGCATCATGTTGCTTGTGCATTGCACCGTGATTTATTGTGGTTCCTTTGTTTGTGTTCTTGCTTTGGGTAGAGCCGGAGGCGAATGCGTGAGCGACGAACCTGTTGAAGGCAACTACGAGGATCAAGCTTTACGACAACTACGAGAACATTGCGGGCAAGATGACCATACCCTCGAAATCACTTCTATCTTTGCTATGCTAGATGCTGGCTCTTTTGCTATGCCTATGCTGCGATGCCTATCTCTTGCTTACCATACCACCCATATTGTCATATCGGCTAACCATCCTTTCCTAGCAAACAGTTGATTGGCTATGTTACCGCTTTGCTCGGCCCTCTTATAGCGTTGCTAGTTGCGGTGAAGTTGAAGTTTGTTCCTTGTTGGAACATGGAGATGTTATTACTTGTTGGAACATGTTTGCTTGTTGGAGATATCACAATATATCTCGCTATAATTAATGCATCTATATACTTGGTTAAAGGGTGGAAGGCTGGCCTTATGCACGGTGTTTTGTCCACTCTTGCCACCTAGTTTCCGTCATACGGTGTTATGTTCCTTGATTTAGCGTTCCTTACGGTTGGGTGATTTATGGGACCCCCTTGACGATTCGCTTTGAATAAGACTGTCTCGGCCAAAGGCCCAACTTTGGTTTTACCATTTGCCACCTAAGCCTTTTCCCGGGGTTTCGCGAGCCGGGGTCATCTTTATTTAACCCCCGGACCAGTACTCGCCCGGTGCTGGCCCGAACTAAAACGCCGCTGTGAGGCCACCACAGAGGCTTCGAGGCCTGGTTTTACTGGTAACTGTCTCATCCGGATGTGCCTTCGAGCAGCGATATGTGCAGCTCCTGCTCCCGGGATTTGTCGGCTGTCCGTGGTTTCTTTGCTGAACATTTTATATTCTGTCGAAATGTCTTGTAGTCCGGGATTCCGAGATTGATCGGGTCTTCCGGTAGAAGAATATCCTTCGTTGACCGTGAGAGCTTATAATGGGCTAAGTTAGGACACCCACAGGTATTATCTTTGAAAGCCGTGCCATGCGGTTATGGGCAGATGGAAATTTATTAATGTCCGATTGTAGAAAACCCGAAGTTGATCTTAATTAAAATACACATCAACTGGTGTGTAACCGTGATGGTCTCTTCTGGCGAATAGGGAAGTGAACTGCGATGTTGGAGTTATGT
Source organism: Aegilops longissima (assembly GCA_021605205.1). NCBI lineage: Eukaryota > Viridiplantae > Streptophyta > Magnoliopsida > Poales > Poaceae > Aegilops > Aegilops longissima. Next base: position 6,498 of record JAHIAM010016058.1, read on the forward strand.
TTGGCGTAAGTAGTTTAGGATCACTTCTTGATGGCTACTAGCTTCACGGCCAGTGCTTTGCTCCTCTTCTCGCTCTCTTTTGCGAATGTAGCCACCATATATGCTGGTAAACTTGCGTAGCTCCACCTCACAACTCTGTCCTTCCTATAGCTTAAATAGTCTTGATCTGCGTTATGGCAGATTGCTGAGTCCCGTGACTCACAGATTCTACCAAAACAGTTGCAGTGCCGACGATGCGGTGCGGGTGGCGCAGCCGAGCTCAAGTGGGAGTTCGACGAGGGCGTGGTGGTTACTATGTGTCTTTCCTGATGATCGATGGTGGTGCCAGTTGGACGATCGGGATCTGTGTAGCATTTGGGTATCTTCTTTTATTTTGGTTCCGTGGTGGGACCTTGAGTGTACTCTGAATGATGGATGTTTATTTATGTATTGTGTGAAGTGGATTGTAAGCCAACTATGTATCTCTTTCCTTATGTATTACATGGGTTGTGTGAAGATTACCTCACTTGCGACATTGCTTTCAATGCGGTTATGCCTCTAAGTCGTGCTTGACCGTGGGAGATATAGCCGCATCGAGGCGTTACAAGTTGTCGAGCCTTCCCGACTTAGACCCTACTTGATTGTTCTTTGGCGTTGTTGAGTCTAGAACGGAAAATGTTTTGAGTCTTAGGATTATATATATATCGAATGATTCTTTACTCCCGGTCCTTAAATCGCTCTGTGTGAGATCTCCAACGTAGAAGTTGTGACTCTCTCTCTCCTCAAATTTCACTAAAAAAATTTTGGATCTTAGCGAATTATCTTAAGATCGTTCCGATGGTTTTGTGGCGAGAACATTGTTCTTTGGTGCCCTCGACATTTAGGGGTTGTGGCAATGTCGGGGAGTATGAGCTCCGAGGTGTTGTCAAGTCACAATTTTATCGTTGCGAGTTCAGGAATACGAGTTTCTACCGAGCCTCGAAATCTCTTTTATGCGGTTGTTGGTGAGATAACCCCGATAACCCGATCTTTGAGGCGAGCTTCGGGATTATTGCATTGGCTAAATATAACGGATGTTTTTGAAGGTCGGGTTATTTACGATTTAGGAGATTTCTTGGTTATGTGTTGTGGGGATGGATCTGACTGGATCTAGGTATTGTTAGTTTGGGTGATATATTTTGTGTCCCATGTCCCCAACACGGATTGCATAACGAGAAAGTTTGGGAGTTTATAGGAATGGGGATTCAAGTAGCTCCTAGCATTTCTTCCTTGAGATATTTGGTTCGTGATTGGGTAATCCTTACCACTTATTTGTTTCGATCTTACCTTGTTATGTTTTCATCAACCTTAATCAAGTGGCTTCTCACCTTAATGGGCGTGTGATGTTAACTTTGGAATTCATTTGTTCATCCTTGTTAGAATGGTTATTGTGAAGACTATATGTTGCAATTTCTATCCGTTGATTCAACTTGTCTATCATCTATCAAGTGCTAACGGATTATCACCCTCTTCAGGATGGCTCCGCCAGCGTTGAGAATCCGGAGCGAAATGATGGGAATCGATCGAACCCTCCACCTCCACCTCGCCTCGGGAGGCTGGCAACTATCATGGCAGCCACCAATGCCAATGCTCAGATTGATTTTGCAGCTCTTGCAAGCGTACTCAAGAACAAGCAGTCAAGGAAATCAAGGTCAAGGCAACAACCAGCTGCACTTTGCTACTCTCAGTCGGTTCATCGCTAATCAGCCGAAGTCTTTGCGATTTAAGTATTAAGAGGGCTACGAGACGGTGACGATTGGCTTGTGGACATCTGCAAACATTTTGAATGTAGCAATGTCAGGACCTGAGGACTTTGTCAAGTTTGCATCGTTTCAACTCAAGGATCAAGCTGTTGAGTGGTACCCGGTAATACAAAAGATTCGAGAGGAGTTGTGTCATTACAGGATGAGTTCGTGAGACTTGAGCTCACCACATTCCGAAAAGTGTTGTTGAGAGCAAGCGTGAGGAGTTCCGCGTCTCAAAGCAAGGCCGCATGCGTTGTCAATACAATATCGAGTTCGAGAGCTTCGCTGGCTTTGCTAAGCAAGGCGTCCACGATGAAAAGAGTATGATCTATCAATTCAGAGGCGGTCTCGGAGAAGATCTGCAATTGGCTCTACGCTTTTGAGCCAGGAAAGTATGATAGATTCTACAATGTGGCACTGAAGCAAGAAGCTGCCCAGCTCAAATGTGAGGCTTCTAAGAAGAGAATCGGGGATGCGAGTTGGTCTTCTTCTTCCTCTCAAGTGGCCGCTAAGCGGCGAAGTTCTGCCTTCCTCCTCCTTCGTTCTATCGGCCTTATCGGCGAGAAGAACTCAGCTGGTCGTGGATCTTCCCACCCACCCAACCACAGCTATCGAGAACAAGTCTAATTCTCAAGCTCCAAGGTGAGTAATTCCTTACCGTCCACTCTCGAGGTGACTTGCAACAAGTTAACGGCCCAGAAGGTCACTATCACGAACAAATGCTTCAACCAAAGCGCCTTTTCGCCTCCTCCTCTGTGAAATCTTCGGCAATGCGGTCGGTCAAACATAATCCCAAATGCGCAAAGGTGAATATGATGAATGCAGCTCAAGCGGAGGAATCTCTGATGTGATAATGGGTAATCTCGAGTTAATGATGTTCCACCAGAATCTTATTTAATCTTTGGTGCGCCGCATTCTTTCATATCATATCCTTTTGCATGAAGCACAATTTTAATCTGAGAGGCATTACCTAAAGCTATGCAAGTTATTTCTCCGCTTGAAGCGTTTGAGATCTACCATGTTGGTTTCAGATATGGTATTTCAGATAAGATAGGCGATTATAGATTTACGGCTAAACCAATTGTCCTTGGTGACTTCGGATATTGATCTTATTCTCGGGATGGGTGGCTTTCTCAGCACAAAGCTTCAGCTTGATTGTCTTGCCCGGAAATTCAGTTGACTCACTCTTCTAATGATGTGATCATCTATGCATTTCGTGATGAAACCATTGATTGTTTTCTCTCAATGAGAAGAAGCGGAATTGATGCTATCTCAGATTCCGATCGTTTGTGAGTACCAAGATGTCTTTCGAGAAGAGCTTCCGGGTATGCCTCCTCCTTGACGGAGTAGGTTATTATCGATCTTGGAGCATGCAGCGAACCCGTTTACTGGCGTCCATACAAGCTTGGACTGATGAGCTGAAGGAATTGAAGAAGCAGCTCGATGAACAAGAGCGTCTGGGTTTGATCGGACCGAGTTCATCTCCTTGGGGTTGTGGTGTTCTTTTTGTCGAGAAGAAGGATGGCGCGGACCCATTTGTCGTCGATTACCGTCCATTGAATAAGAAGACAATCAAGAACAAGTATCCACTTCCCAACATCAATGAGCTTTTGAGCAACTCAAAGGTGCTAAAGTGTTCTCCAAACTTGACCTTCCGTATGGGTTATCATCGGATTAGCATTCGTGAACAAGATATTCCCAAGACAGCTTCGAGACAAGCTTTGGTTCTTATAGATATCTTTATTATGTCTTTCGGCCTTGTCAATACTCCTCCAACTTTCTCTCGGATGATGAACTTCATCTTCTTCCCTACACCAATGAATTCGTCTTGGTCTATCTTGATGATATTTTGGTCTTCTCCAAGAATAAGAAGGATCATGCCAAACATTTGCGATTGGTGCTAGACAAGCTCGAGAGCATCAATTCTATCTGAAGTTCTCCAAATGTGAATTTTGGCTTGATGAAGTGCTTTACCTTGGTCATATCATCTCGCCAAAGGGCATCATTAACCCGAGAAGGTGTCACTTGATTGTGAATTGGGAACCTCCTCGAATATCAGCAGCTCCATGCAGTTTTCTTGGTCTTGCAAGCTATTGCGAAGATTCGTTGAGAACTTCTCTAAGATTGCAAACCTCTTTCCAACCTCCTCGAGGAGCATGTGATGTATATACGGTCTCACAGGTGTGACATTGCTTTCAATACCCTCGAGAAACTCGTCCACAGCTCCTGTCTTGACTCCTCTGATGAATCCAAGCCATTTGAGTTTTACATGATGCTTCTCTTCAAGGTCTCGGTCTTGTGTTAATGCAAGAGAGTTGTGGCTTATACCTCTCGTCATTTGAAGCCAGAAAAAGAACTACCCCCCTCCACGATCTTGAGTTGGCGGCAGTTGTCCATGCCTTGATAACATGGAGACATCTCTTGTTGGGAAGGAAAGTGGACATATTCACCGATCACAAGAGTCTCAAGTATATCTTCACTCAACCCAGCCTCAACCTCGAGGCCAGACTCGATGGAGTGAAAATGATTCAAGAGTACAACCCAAGTATTGAATCTACTCGGGCAAGGCCAATGTAATTCTGATGCTTTGAGGCGAGGAAAACTACAACAGGTTTGTCCCTCAAGCCCTTCAGCCGGATCTACGTTAGAAGCTTTCCATAAAGCTGAATCTTCAAGTTGTTCCTCAAGGCTTTCTTGCCAACCTCATAGTCTCTCCTACTTTGGAAGATCTCAGTTAAGTGAGGCTCAACTCACGGATACCATGGTGAAAAAGGTGAAGCGTGGTATTGTCGACATATTTCAAGTACAAGTGCTTCCACAGTTGATGACAAAGATACTCTTTTCTTGAGGACGGATTGTGGTTCCTAAGGGTGATCTATGTAAAAGTCATTATGAGCAGAGCCCACTGGTCGCTTCTATCCATTCATCACAGAGTACGAAGATGTACGAGGACCTCAAGCAGATCATATTGGTGGACTCGAATGAGGCGAGAAATTGCTCAATTCGTGAATGAGTGTGATGTCTGCCGAAGAGTGAAGCCAGAACACCAAAGACCAGCGGTCTCCTCCAACCTCTTGCTATTCCAGAATGGAAGTTTGATCATATTGAAATGGACTTGACTGGTGGTTTCCAAAGTCCAAAGCGGAAATGATGCTATCTTCGTTGTCATTGACAAGCTTACTAAAATGGCTCATTTTCTTCCAATCAAAGAATCCATCACAGCAGCTCGGTTGGCGAGCTATACACCTCCGGATTGTCTCCTTGCGGCATTCACAAGTGATCTCTTGATTACGTGGCATCTTTACCTCAAAGTTAGGGATTCTTTTGATAAGGCCATGGGCACCAACATTCGTTTCAGTACGAGCTTTCCACCCTCAAACAAGTGGCCAAGTCAAGCGAGTAAATCAAATCCTTGAAGATATGCTCGGGGCTTGTGTCATTTCCTTGATATGAAATGGGAAGATTGTCTTCCATATGCGAGTTCTCCTACAACAACTGACTTCAAGCGAGTTCGGGCAAGGCCCCATTAGAAATTCTCTATGGCGAAAGTGGCGTACTCCTCTCAATTGGTGCAGGAGCGGTGAGCGCCAACTTCTTGGTAATGACTTGATCGCGAAGCGGAAGAAATGTGCAAAGTCATTCGTGAGAATCTCAAAAGTCGCGCAATCGGCGCCGGAAAACTATTATGATGATAAGCATCGTGATGTGGCTTTTGAAATCGGAGACCATGTCTACCTCCGCGTCTCTCCAATGAAAAGCACTAAATAAACCCACGTATCAAAGAAAGAGCTTGACCCCTAGATCGTGGGTCCTTTCAAGATCATTGGCAAAAGCGATATAAGCCTATCAACTTGAGCTTCCGTCCAACCATTGAGCGTGCACGATGTGTTTCATATGTCACAACCATAAGTGGCTTCAAGACTCCTGAGCGCACTATCAACCCGAAGGAAATTGACCTTCAAGAGATCTCTCTTATCATTGAGCACCCGTTGCTATTCTTGAAGAAACGGTATAGGACTAGCATAACAGAGTCAATCAAATTCACTGAAAGTGAAGTGGTCACCATTCAGGCAGAGAAGCCACCTGAAGAAATATGCCTAGAGGCAATATTAAAGTTATTATTTATTTCCTTATTTCATGATAAATGTTTATTATTCATGCTGCAGAATTGTGATAGCAGGAAACATAATACATGTGTGAATACATGAACAAACATAGTGTCACTAATGCGCCTCTACTTGACTAGCTTCGTTGAATCAAAAGATGGTTAAGTTTCCTAGCCATAGACATGAGTTGTCCATTTGATTAGCGGGATCACATCATTAGGAGAATGATGTGATTGACTTGACAATTCAGTTAGCCTAGCACTTGATCGTTTAGTATGTTGCTATTGCTTTCTTCGCATGACTTATACATGTTCACTTACTATGAGATTATGCAACTCCGTTTACGGCAGGAACACTTTGGGTGCTACCAAGCGTCCTGGCAATAAGCGGGTGATTATAAAGAGGACTACAGGTGTCTCAAAAGGTACATGTTGGGTTGGCGTATTTCAGATTAGGTTTTGTCACTCCGAGTTATCGGAGAGGTATCTCTGGGCCTCTCGGTAATGCACATCACTATAAGCCTTGCAAGCAATATAGCTAATGAGTTAATTCTGAATGATGCATTACGTAACGCAGTAAAGAGACTTGCCGATGCTTGAAGTTAGACAGGTATTGGAATGCTGGGCGATCGAATCTAGGGCAAGTAACATACCGATGACAAAGAGAACAAGCGTTATGTTGTTATGCGGTTTAATGAGTAAAGATCTTAAGTAGAATATGTAGGAGCCAATATGGGCATCAGGTTAAGCTGACAGTTTATTGACCAAGAATAGTTCTAGGTCATGTCTACATAGTTCTCAAACCAAATAGGAGGTCCATGCAACAAGGTTTCGATAGCCCCGGTTATATATGAGTTTATGAGTTTTGATGTACTTAGGAGGTTGAGAGTCGGATGAGATCGGGGACATGAGGTCTCGATGAATTAGGGTCGCGGCGTGAATCGATATATTGGATGACTATATTAGGAGTCGGGAAGAGTTCGAGAGTGATTCGGGTATTTTTGAGATCACCCAGGAGGATTCTGAGGAGAATTCAGCAGGTATATGGACCTTATTGGGCCATCACAGGAATAGAGAGAGAGGGCCAAAGGAAGGAGGGCCTCGCCCCCCCTCACGGTCCCGGGTGGACAAAGCGCGACCCCACTCATATTCACCCTCTTTCCCCCTTCTCCTACTCCAACAAGGGAGGTGGGAATCCTACTAGGACTAGGAAGTCCTAGTGGGACTCCACCAGCGCGCCCCTCCTAGGGCAGCTCGCCACCTGCTTGCTCCTTTATGCCAGGGGCAGGGGGCACCCAATGACACACAAGTTGATCTACGTGATGGTTCCTTGGCATTAATGGTGCCCCCTCCATCATATTCCACACCGGTCATATCGTCGCGGAGCTTAAGCGAACCCTGCGCGATGAAGCATCATCATCGTCCTGCGCGAAATCGTCTTTGTGGAACTCATCCCGACACTTTGCTGGATCAGATCCGAGATCGTCATCGAGCTGAATGTGTGCTGAACTTCCGGAGGTGCGTCACGTTCGATACTTGGATCGGTCGGATCGTGAAGGCGTCTGACTACATCAGCAGCGTTGTTATAACGCTTCCGCTTCACGGTCTGACGAATGCGTGGACATACACTCTCCCTCTCGTTGCTATGCCATCACCATGATCTATGCGTGCGTGGAATTTTTTAAAGTACTCGTTTCCCAATGATGGCATCCGAGCCCTGGTTTTATCGTTGATATCATATGCGATAGAATTAAAGTGAGTTGTAGGCGATATAAGTCATCATGCTTGCCGATGTATCATACTTTGGTTGGCGGTATTGTGAGATGAAGCGGCCGGTTCGACATTCTGGCGTCGCTTACGAGACTGGATTTCACGCTTGAGCTTTCGTTTGCTAAAAGGTGGTTGGCGGGTGTCTGTCTCTCACTTTAGATTGAACCGAGTGTATTTCGCCCGATCCTTATGAAGAGTTAAAACAGCAACTCCTTGACAAACTTCTCGTTGTGGTTTTGATGCGTGAGTAAACGGTTCTTTCTCAGCCATGCGTAGCAGCCACGTAAAATTTACCTTAACAAAGTAAGGGCGTCTAACTTGTTTTGCAGGGCATGTTGTGATGTGATGTGGTCAAAAGCATTGATGCTATATTTTATTGTATGAGATGATCATGTTTTGTAACGAAGTTATCGGCGGCAAGCGCAGGAGCCATATGGTTATTAAACTGTTATTGTGCAAAAAGCGTATAATTGCTTTACTTTATCACTAAGCGGTAGCGATAGTCGTAGAAAGAAATAGTTGGTGAGGCGACAAGCGATACTACGATGAAGATCAAAGGTGTCGGCGCCCGGTGGCGATGGTGATCATAGCGGTTGCTTGAGATGGAGATCACAAGCACAAGATGATGATGGCCATATCATATCACTTATATTGATTGCATGTGATGTTTATCCTTTAGCCATCTTATCTTGCTTTGATTGGCGGTAGCATTATAAGATGATCTCTCACTAAAATTATCAGAAGTGTTCTCCACGGTATGCACCGTTGCGAAAGTTCTTCGATCTTGAGACACCCGCATTGATGATCCCGGGTGTGATAGGCTCTACGTTCAAATCACAGCGAAGTGCAAAACATTTGCACCTTGCGGAATACTCAGGTTAAACTTGACGAGCCTAGCATACCGCAGATGTAAACTCGGAACCTGCCGGAGACCCGAAGGTCGGCGTGAATCATATAGTAGATATGATCAACATATTTAATGATCATTCGTTGAAACTACTCCATCTCCGCGTGGCCGATCGGACATGAATTTGGTTGATATGGATCACGTAATCACTTAGAAGATTAGAGGATATCTATCTAAGTGGGAGTTCTTAAGTAATATGATTAATTGGACTTAAATTTATCATAGACTTAGTCTGGTAGTATTTTGCAAATTATGTTGTAGATCAATAGCTCGCGTTGTTGCTTCCCTATGTTTGTTGCTTTCATATGTTTATTTGTAATATGTTCCCGGAGAAAACTGTGTTGAAAGATGTTAGTAGCAATGATGCGGATTGGATCCGTCATCGAGGTTTATCCTCATTGCTGCTGGAAGAATTATGTTCTTGATGCACAGGTATGAGGACCTATTGCGAGGAAGCGAATCTTGAGGCGTTATGAGCGTTTGGCTAACTCAATATGATGACTACTTGATAGTTTAATTGCACCATGCTTAGCGGCTTAGAATCGGAGCTTCAAAGGCGTTTTGAGCGTCATGGACCATATGAGATGTTCAGGAATTGAAGTTAATATTTCAAGCAAATGCAGGGTTGAAATTGTAAAGTCTCCAACAAGTTCTATAGCTAAAGGATGGAGAGAATCGCTCAACTGGTGAGCATCGTGCTCAGTTATGCAAATTGCTTCAATACGCTTGAATCAAGTGGGGGATTAATCTGTTGGGGAGCGTAGTAATTTCAAAAATTTTCCTACGATCACGCAAGACCATGGTGATGGCATAGCAGCGAGAGGGAGAGTGTCGAGTCCACGTACCCTCGTGAGACCGGCGGGCGTTATAACAACGCTTGGTTGATGTGGTCGTGCGTCTCCGATCCGACCGATCCAAGCACCGAGCGTCACGGCACCTCCGAGATTACGCTGCGTTCAGCTCGATGGCGATCCCGGACTCCGATCCAGCAAAGTGTCGAGGATGAGTTCCGTCGGCCTGACGGCGTGGTGGCGATATTGATGCTCCACCGGCGCGAGGCCGCCTAAGCTCCGCTGACGATATGACTTCTCGGTGCGAGCTTCGCCTAAGCTCCTGACGATATGACGAAGTGGAATATGGTGGAAGGGGGCACCGCTTGCAGCTAAGGAAGATCCGTGAATCAACTTGTGTGTCATGGGTGCCCCACCTTTAGTATATAAAAGGCAAAGGGAGGTTGCGGCCAAGGGAGGCTCAAGGGAGTCCCACTACTCCTAGGATTCCCCAATCCCTAGTTCGATTAGGATTGGAGAGAGAGAAGAGGGGGCGGCCCCCTTCCTAGTCCTAATAGGACTAGGGGAAGGCGGCGGAGCCACCTAGGGCTGCCTTCTCCTTTCCTCAAAGGCCCACTATGGGCCCATGTAGTTCCGGGGGTTCGGTAACCTCCGGTACTCCGTAAATTCGATTTCACTCGGAACCTTTCCGATGTCAAATGTAGGCTTCCAATATATCAATCTTTATGTCTCGACCATTTGAGACTCCTCGTCATGTCCGTGATCACATCCGGGACTCGAGACAAACTTCGGTGCATCAATACTTATAAACTCATAATGAACTGTCGTCGAAGCGTTAAGCGTGCGGACCCTACGGGTTCGAGAACTATGTAGACATGACCTAGAACCATTCTCGGTCAATAACCAATAAGCGGAACCTGGATGCCCATATTGGTTCCTACATATTCTCTGAAGATCTTTATCGATCGAGCCGCATAACGACATCGTTGTTCCCTTTGTCATCGGTATGTTACTTGCAGAGATTCGATCGTCGGTATCAATACCTAGTTCAATCTAGATTCTGCGGTGAGAGATCTCTTTACTGGATTCAAGTAATACATCATCTCACAACTAACTCATTAGTTGTAATGCTTACAAAGGCTTAGGTGATGTGTATTACGAGAAGGCCTAGAGATACCTCTCCAGGCGATCGGAGTGACAAAACCTAATCTCGAAATCGCCAACCCAACAAGTACCTTTGGAGACACACTGTAGTACTCCTTTATAATCACCCAGATTACGTTGTGACGTTTGGTAGTACCCAAAGTGTTCCTCCGTTAAGCAGGAGTTGCATAATCTCATAGTTACGGGAACATGTATGGGTCATGAAGAAAGCATTAACATACTAAGCGATCAGAGTGTTAAGCTAACGGAATGGGTCATGTCAATCAGATCATTCAACTAATGATGTGACCTTGTTAATCAAATAACAACTCCTTGTTCATGGTTAGGAAGCGTAACCATCTTTGATTAACAAGCTAGTCAATAGAGAGCATACTAGTGACATCTTGTTTGTCTATATATTCACATGTATTATGTTTAGGTTAATACAATTCTAGCATGAATAATAAACATTTATCATGATATAAGAAATAAATAATAACTTTATTATTGCCTCTAGGGCATATTTCCTTCAGTCTCCCACTTGCACTAGAGTCAATAATCTAGATTACAAAGTAATGATTCTAACACCCATGGAGTCTTGGTGCTGATCATGTTTTGCTCGTGGAAGAGGCTTAGTCGCAGTGCAACATTCGAGATCCGTATGTATTTTGCAAATCTCTATGTCTCCACTTGGACTTGGTCCCGAATGGAATTGAGCGTCTCTTGATGTGCTTGGTCCTCTTGTGAAATCTGGATTCCTTTGCCAAGGCAATTACACGTATTGTCACAGAAGATCTTCATCGGTCCCGATGCACTAGGTATGACACCTAGATCGAAATGAACTCTTTCATCGAGACTCCTTCATTTGCTGCTTCCGAAGCAGCTATGTACTCCGCTTCACATGTAGATCTCGCCACGGCGCTTTGTTTAGAACTCGCAATGGCCCAGGCTCCACCGTTAATAAAAACACATATCCGGTTTGCGATTTAGAATCGATCCGGATGAGTGTCAAAGCTTACATCGGCGTAACCATTTCGACTAGCTCTTTGTCACCTCCATATCGAGAAACATATCCTTAGTCCTTTCGGGTATTTCGGGATGTTCTTGACCGCATCCGATGATCCACTCTGGATTACTTTGGTACCTTCACCTTAAGCTTACAGCTAAGCATATGTCAGGTGCGGTACACAGACATTGCATACATGATAGAGCCTATGGCTGAAGCATAGGAACATCTTTCATTTCTCTCTCTATCTTCTGCTTTGTGGTGGGCATTGAGTCGACTCAATCTTACACCTTATACAGGTAAAAAACCTTTCTTTGCACGATCCATTTTGAACTTTTCAAAACTTTATCAAAGGTATGTGCTTTGTGAAAGTCAATTAAGCGTCTTGATCTATCTCTATAGATCTTGATGCCCAATATATAGCAACTTCACCGAGGTCTTTCATTGAAAAACTTTTATTCAAGTATCCTTTTATGCTATCCGAAATTCTATATCATTTCCAATTAATAATATATCGTCCACATAATATTAGAAATGCTCTGAGCTCCCACTCACTTTCTTGTAATCTGAGGCTTCTCCAAAGTGCATACACAACCCCTATGCTTTGATCACACTATCAAGCGTTTATTCTAACTCCGAGGCTTGCACAGGACCATAAATTGATCGTTGGAGCTTGCACACTTTGTTAGCACCCTTTGGATCGACAAAACCTTACGGTTTGCATCATATACAACTCTTCTTCTAGAAATCCATTCAAGAATGCAGTTTTTACATCCATTTGCCAAATTTCATAAATCATAAAATCGGCAATTGCTAACATGATTGAGACGGAGACTTAAGCATCGCTTCTGGTGAAAGAATCTCATCGTAGTCAACCCCTTGAACTTGTCGAAAACCTTTACGCAACAAGTCGAGAACTTTGTAAACAGATTACATTACCATCGGCGTCAGTCTTCTTCTTAAAGATCCATTTATTTTCAATGGCTTGCCGATCATCGGGAACAAGTCAACCAAAGTCCATACTTTGTTCTCATACATGGATCCCATCTCAGATTTCATGGCTTCCAGCCATTTTGCGAATCTGGGCTCACCATCGCTTCTTCATAGTTTGTAGGTTCGCCATGGTCAAGTAACATGACTTCGAATAAGATTACCGTACCACTGCAGTGCGTATTTTTACTCTGGTTGACCTCTGAGGAGTTCAATAGTAACTTGATCTGAAGCTTCATGATCATCATCATTAGTTTCCTCATTAATTGGTGTAGTTGTCACGGGAACCATTTCTTGTGATGAACTACTTTCCAATAAGGGAAGCGAATCTGATTATCTCATCAAGTTCTACTTTCCTCCCTCACTTCTTTCGGGAAAACTCCTTCTCTAGAAAGGATCGAATTAACAGCGAAAATCTTGCCTTGGATCTGTGATGGGAGGTGTACCTTGATCTCCTTTGGGTATCCTGTGAAACACATTTTTCCGATTTGGGTTCGAGCTTATCTGGTTGAAGTTTCTTTACATAAGCATCGCAGCCCCAAACTTTAAGCGACAACTTTGGTTTCTTGCCAAACCACGATTCATAAGGCGTCGTCTCAACAGATTTTGGCGGTGTCCTATTCAAGCGTGAATGCTGGCCGTCTCTAAGCATAACCCCAAAAGCGATAGCGGTAAATGAAAATAGACATCATAGATCGCACCATATCTAGTAAAATCTGATTCTGACGTTCGGACACACCATTTCTGTGGTAATCGGGTGGCGTGAGTTAACTTCTATTCCTTTTTGTTTCAAAACCAAACTAAGTAACTCAAATATTCTCCTCCACGATCAGATCGTAGAAACTTTATTTTCTTATTACGATGATTTTCCACTTCACTCTGAAATTCTTTGAACTTTTCAAATGTTTCAGATTTGTGTTTCATTAAGTAGATATACCCATATCTGCTCAAATCATCTGTGAAGGTGAGAAAATAACGATACCGCCGCGTGCCTCAACATTCATTGGACCACAAACATCGGTATGTATGATTTCCAACAAATCAGTTGCTTTGGCTCCATAGTTAGGAGCGAAGCGTTTTGGTCATCTTGCCCATGAGGCACGGTTCGCAAGTACCAAGTGATTCATAATCAAGTGATTCGAAGCCCATCGGTATGGAGTTTCTTCATGCGTTTTACACGATATGACCTAAGCGGCGATGCCACAAATAAGTTGCACTATCATTATCAACTCTGCATCTTTTGGCTTCAACATTATGAATATGTGTATTACTACTGTCGAGATTCAACAAAAATAGACCATTCTTCAAGGGTGCATGACCATAAAGATATTACTCATATAAATAGAACAACCATTATTCTCTGATTTAAATGAATAACCGTCTACGCATTAAACAAGATCCGGATATAATGTTCATGCTCAGCGCGGCACCAAATAACAATTATTTAGGTCTAAAACTAATCCCGGTAGATGTAGAGGTAGCGTGCCGACTGCGATCACATTGACTTTGGAACCATTCCAACAGCGCCGTCACCTCGTCCTTAGCCAATCTTCGGCTTAATCCGTAGTTCTTTTTGAGTTGCAAATATTAGCAGCGAACCGAGTATCAAATACCGGTACTACTGCGAGTATTAGTAAGGTACACATCAATAACATGTATATCACATATACCTTTGTTCACCTTGCCATCCTTCTTATCCGCCAAATACTTGGGGCAGTTCCGCTTCGATGTCGGTTGCTTGCGGTAAAACACTTTCGATTTGAGCTTAGGTCAGACTTGGGTTTCTTCTCTTGATCAGACAACGCTTCTTGCTGTTCTTTTGAGAGTTTCCTTCTTCTTCCTTTTGCCTTTTTCTTGAAACTAGTGGTCTTGTTGACCATCAACACTTGATGCTCTTTCTTGATTTCTACCTCCAGGGCTTTTAGCATCGCGAAGAGCTCGAGGAATTGTCTTAGTCATCCCTTGCATATTATAGTTCATCACGAAGCTCTTGTAGCTTGGTGGCGATGATTGGAGAATTCATCAATGACACTATCATCCGGAAGATTAACTCCCAGCTGAATTAAGTGATGATTGTTATACCGGACATTTTGAGTATGTGCTCCTTGGCGAACTATTCTCCTCCATCTTGCAGCTATAGAACTTATTGGAGACTTCATATCTCTCAATCCGGGCATTTGCTTGAAATATTAACAACAACTCTGGAACATCTCATATGCTCCATGGCGTTCAAAACGTCGTTGAAGACCAGTTCTAAGCCGTAAAGCATAGCACCTTGAACTATAGAGTAGTCATCGGCTTTACCTTTGCAGACGTTCACAACCACGGCTCGGCATCTGCGGCGAGCTGTCACCCAGCGGTGCTTCCGGGGCGTAATTTTTACGTGCGAGCAATGAGGATAATCCTCAAATTCACTGGACCCGGTCCGTGTAATTACTACCATCATCTTTCAACTTTGCTTTCTCAAGGCATTAAAATTCAACGGAACAACGACACGAGCCATCTATCTACAGATAAACATAGACAAGCAAAATACTATCGGTACTAAGTTCATGATAAATTTTAAGTTTAATTAATCATATTAAAAAACTCCCACTTGAAGGAGACATCTCTCTAGTCATCTAAGTGATTTGCGTGATCCAAATCAACTAAACCATGTCCGATCATCACGTGAGATGGAGTAGTTTCAATGGTGAACATCACTATGTTGATCATATCTACTATATGATTCACGCTCGACCTTTTCGGTCTCTACGTGTTAGAGGCCATATCTGTTATATGCTAGGCTCGTCAAGTTTAACTTTGAGTATTCCGGCGTGTAACTGTTTTGCACCCGTTGTATTTGAGCGTAGAACCTATCACACGATCATCACGTGGTGTCTCGGTACGAAGAACTTTGTAGCGGTGCATACTCGGGAGAACACTTCTTGATAATTTTTAGTGAGAGATCATCTTATAATACTACAATCAATCAAAGCAAGATAAGATGCATAAAGGATAAACATCACATGCAATCAATATAAGTGATATGATATGGTCATCATCATCTTGTGCTTGTGATCTCCATCGCGAAGCTTACCGTCATGATCACCATCGTCACCGGTAGCGACACCTTGATCTCCATCGTAGCATCGTTGTCGTCTGCGCCAACTATTGCTTCTCGACTATCGCTACTCCTTAGTGATAAAGTAAAGCAATTACATGGCGTTGCATTTCATACAATAAGCGACAACCATGGCTCACTGCCGATTCCCGATAACTTCGGTTACAAAACATGATCATCTCATACAATAAAATATAGCATCACGTCTTGACCATATCACATCACAACATGCCTGCAAAAACAAGTTAGGCGTCCTCTACTTTGTTGTTGCAAGTTTTACTGTGGTTGCTACGGGCTGAGCAAGAACCGTTCTTACCTCGCATCAAAACCACAGCGATGCTTCGTCAAATAGACTCCGTTTAACCTTCTCAAGGACCGGGTATATACTTTTCGATTCAACTAAAGTGAGGAGAGAGACACCCGCGGTCACCTTTAAGCCTTGAGTGCTCGGGCGGTGAAACCAGTCTCAGCGTAAGCGTCTGGCGTAATGTCGGTCCGGGCGCTTCATCTCACAATACCGCTGAACCAAAGTATGACATGCTGGTAGGTAGTATGACTTATATAAGCCCACAACTCACTTGTGTTCTACCGTGCATATGACATCAAGCGCATAAAACCAGGCTCGGATGCCCTTTGTTGGGGAGCGTAGTAATTTCAAAAATTTCCTACGATCACGCCAAGACCATGGTGATGGCATAGCAGAGGGAGAGTGTCCGATCCACGTACCCTCGTGAAGGCGAAAGCGAGCGTTATAACAACAGCGGTTGATGTGATGTAGTCGTCGTCTTCCACGATCCGACCGATCCAAGCACCGAGCGTCACGGCACCTCCGAGTTCTGCACGCGTTCAGCTCGATGGCGATCCCGGACTCCGATCCAGCAAAGTGTCGAGGATGAGTTCCGTCGACCGCACGGCGTGGTAGCGATGTTGATGCTCCACAAGCGCAGAGGCTTCGCCTAAGCTCCGCGACGATATGACTTCTGCGGTGCGAGCTTCGCCTAAGCTCATGACGATATGACGAAGTGGAATATGGTGGAAGGGCACCGCTTTTACGGCTAAGGAAAGATCCGTAGATCAACTTGTGTGTCATGGGGTGCCCCCTGCCCCGTATATAAAGGAGCCAAGGGGAGGTGGCGGCTGAAGGGAGGCGCAACAAGTCCCTCTCCGGGGTAGGACTCCCCTCAATCCTAGTTGGATTAGGATTGGGAGGGAAAGAGAGAGAGGGGCAGCCCCCCTTCCCTGTCCTAATAGGACTGGGAGGAAGTAGCAGCCACCTAACCTTGCCCTTCTCCTTTTCCTCCAAGGCCCACTATGGGCCCATGTAGTTCCGGGGGTTCGGTAACCTCCGTTACTCGGTAAATTCGATTTCACTCGGAACCTTTCCGATGTCAAATGTAGGCTTCAATATATCAATCTTTATGTCTCGACCATTTCGAGACTCCTCGTCATGTCCGTGATCACATCCGGGACTCGAACAAACTTCGGTTGCATCAATACTTATAAACTCATAATGAGCTGTCATGAAGCGTTAAGCGTGCGGACCCTACGGGTTCGAGAACTATGTAGACATGACCTAGAACCATTCTCGGTCAATAACCAATAGCGGAACCTGGATGCCCATATTGGTTCCTACATATTCTCTGAAGATCTTTATCGGTCGAACCGCATAACGACATCGTTGTTCCCTTTGTCATCGGTATGTTACTTGCGAGATTCGATCGTCGGTATCAATACCTAGTTCAATCTAGTTCACGGTAGATCTCTTTACTCGTTCAGTAATACATCATCTCACAACTAACTCATTAGTTGTATAGTGCTTACAAAGCTTAAGTGATGTGTATTGCGAGAAGGCCTAGAATACCTCTCCAGGCAATCGGAGTGACAAAACCTAATCTCGAAATCGCCAACCCAACAAGTACCTTTGGAGACACTGTAGTACTCCTTTATAATCACCCGATTCGTTGTGCGTTTGGTAGTACCCAAAGTGTTCCTCGAGTGGCAGGAGTTGCATAATCTCATAGTTATAGGAACATGTATGGGTCATGAAAGAAAGCATTAACATACTAAGCGATCAAGTGTTAAGCTAACAGAATGGGTCATGTCAATCGAGATCATTCAACTAATGATGTGACCTTGTTAATCAAATAACAACTCCTTGTTCATGGTTTAGGAAACATAACCATCTTTGATTAACAAGCTAGTCAAATAGAGGCATACTAGTGACATACTGTTTGTCTATATATTCACACATGTATTATGTTTCCGGTTAATACAATTCTAGCATGAATAATAAACATTTATCATGATATAAAGAAATAAATAATAACTTTATTATTGCCTCTAGGGCATATTTCCTTCATAATCTTCGAGATAAGATAGTGATTGACATGATTCTCTAAGTCACCATCACTAGGTTACTAGAACTTCGTGATGAACTATAGTATACAAGGGATGATAAGTGATTCCCGAAATCTTACGTGATGTTAAATCGGCGAAGGTAGAAATCAAGAGAAAGAGGGTCAAGTGTTGATGATTAATAAGACCACTAGTTTCAAAGAAAGGGGCAAAGGGAAAGAGGGAACTTGGGGTAGAAAGACAAGTAAGTTGTCACTCCTGCGAAGAAGCCAAAAATGGACCAAAACTGGCCGAAGTGCTTACACTGCAAAATAGTCCTTTGGAAGCGGAAGTATCACGAATATTTGGTGGATAAGAAGGATGGCAAAGTGAACAAAGGTATATTTGATAGCACATGTTATTGATGTATGCCTTACTAGTGTTTATAGTAGCCACATTATTTGATACTGAATTCGGTTGCTAAGATTAGTAACTTTCGAAAGCAAGAATTACTGAGAATAAGCAGAGACTAGTTGAAGGAGAAGTGACGATGAGTGTTGGAAATGGTTCCAAGATTGATATGATCATCATCGCACACTCCTATACTTTGAGATTAGTGATAAACCCTAAATAAATATTATTGGCGTTTGCGTTGAGCATGAATATGATTTGATCTGTGTTCATTTTGTCCCAATTATTCATTTAAAATCAGAGAATAATTGTTGTTCTGTTTAAATGAATAAAACCTTCAATGGTCATACACCCAATGAAAATAGTTTGTTGGATCTCGATCGTAGTGATACACATATTCATATATTGATGCCAAAAGATGTAAAGTTAATAATGATAGTGCAACTTATTTGTAGCACTTTACCGTTTAGAGTACTGCTCGGTGTAAAAGCGCATGAAGAAACTCCATAAAAGATGGATTTTAGGAATCACTGAGTTATGAATCATTTGATGCTTGCGAACCATGCCTTTAGGCGATGACTAAAACTCCGTTCTTCGGAACAATGGAGCGAGCAACAAACTTGTTGGAAATAATACATACTGATGTATGCGATCCAATGAGTGTTGATGCCGTTAGCAAAATATCATTATTTTCGACCTTCACGAGATGATTTGAGCGAGATATGGATATATCTACTTGATGAAAACATAAGTCTGAAATAGTTGAAAAGTTCAAAAGAATTTCAGGAGTAGTGGAAAATCATCGTAACAAAAAAATAAAGTTTTCTGCGATCTGATCGTGGAAGTGAATATTTGAGTTCTTGAGTTTGGTCTTCAATTAAAACAATGTGGAATAGTTTCACAGCTCACGCCACATGGAACACCACAGCATAATGGTGTGTCCGAACGCATAAATAACCACGCTATTGGTTATAGTGCGATCTATGATGTATCTTACCGATTTACCACTATCATTTTGGGGTTATGCATTAGAAGCGGTACATTCCGTTTAATAGGGCACCATCTAAATCCGTTGAGATGACACCGTATGAACTATGGTTTAGCGATAAACCTAAGTTATGCGTTTCTTAAAGTTTGGAGTTGCGATGCTTATATGAAAGGTTTCAACTGATAAGCTCGAACCCAAATCGGAAAGAGTGCGTCTTCATAGAATACCCAAAGGTAACTATTGGGTACACCTTCTATCTTGATCCGAAGGCGAGTTATTAGTTGCTAAGATGGATCCTTTCTGAGAAAGAAGTTTCTCTCGAAAGAAGTGAGTGGGAGGAAAGTAGAACTTGATGAGGTAGTGTACCTTCTCCCATATTGGAAGTAGTTCATCACAGAAATCAGTTCCGTTGATTCCTACACCAATTATTGAGGAAGTTAGTGATGATGATCATGAAACTTCGAGATCAAGTTACTACCAAACCTCGTAGGTCTTCCAGTAAGATCCGCGCAGGTGTGCGGTAATCGTATTCTGGAAGTCATATTACTAGACCATGATGAACCTACGAATGAACTATGAGGAAGCGATGATGAGCCCAGATTCATGAAATGGCTTGAGGCCATGAAATCTGAGATAGGATCCATGTATGAGAACAAAGTATGGACTTTGATTGACTTGCTCGATGATCAGACAAGCCATGTTAAATAAATGGATCTTCAGAGGAAGGCGGACAACTGATAGTAGTGTTACTATCTACAAAGCTTCGACTTGTCACAAAAAGGTTTTTCGACAAGTTCAAGGTGTTGACTACAATGAGATTTTCTCAATTGTAGCGATGCTTAAGTCTGTCAGAATCATATTGTGCAATTGCCACATTTATGAAATCTGGCAAATGGATGTCAAAACTACATTTTTAATGGATTTATTAAGGAAGAGTTGTATATGATGCAACGGAAGGTTTGTCCAATCCTAAAGGAGCTAACAAAATGTACAAGCTCCAGCGATCCATCTATGGACTGGTGCAAGCATCTCGGAGTTGGAATACACACTTTGATAAGTTGATCAAAGCATATAGTTTTATCTGAGACTTGCTTGATGACTTTGTATTTACAAGAAAGTGAATGGGAGCACTACAACATTTACGATAAGTATATGTGAATGACATATTGTTGATCAGAAATGATGTAAATTACCAGGAAAGCATAAAGGAGTATTTGGAAGGACTTCTTTAAAGGAAGACCTCGATGAAGCTACTTACATATTAAGCATCAAGATCTATTGAGATAGATCAAAGGCGGCTTGATAAGTTTTTCAATAAGTATATACCTTGTCAAGATTTTGAAGTAGTTCAAAATGGAGCGATCAAAGAAAAGTTCTTTGCACTGTTTGCAAGGTGTGAAAGTAAGTAGACTCAAATCCCGACCTGGCGAGAAAATAGAGAAAAGAAATGAAAGTCATTCCCTATGCCTCGATCATAGGTTCTATAAGTATGCTATGCTATGTACCGAGACCTATTGTATACCTTGCTCACATGTTTGGCAAGGGGTACAATAGTGATCTGGAAGTCAGATCCTTTGGACATTAGTCAAAGACATCCTTAGTGAGGACTAAGGAAATATTTCTCGATTATGGAGGT
This sequence comes from Aegilops longissima, assembly GCA_021605205.1. Classification (NCBI taxonomy): domain Eukaryota; kingdom Viridiplantae; phylum Streptophyta; class Magnoliopsida; order Poales; family Poaceae; genus Aegilops; species Aegilops longissima. The sequence continues at coordinate 27,445 of JAHIAM010016058.1, forward strand.
GATAAAAGAGCAGGTATTAAAGAAAATTACATCGATGCAAGCTTTTTACACTGATCGAGATAAGTCTCAATCTGGATACATATTGAAAGTGGGAGCAATTAGCTAGAGTAGCTCAAGTGCGAGCATTGTAGACATAGAAATATTTGCAAAAAATACATACGACTCACGAATATAACGGACGATTGACTAAATTCTCTCACGAGAAAAACATGATCATACCTTAGTACTCTTTGGGTGTTAATCACATAGCGATGTGAACTAGATTATTGACTCTATTAAACCCTTTGGGTGTTGGTCACATGACAATGTGAACTATGGGTGTTAATCACATACGAGATGTGAATATTGGTGTTGAATCACATGATGATGTGAACTAGATTATTGACTCTAGTGCAAGTGGGAGGCTGAAGGAAATATGCCCTAGAGGCAATAATAAGATTATTTATTTCCTTATTTCATGATAAATGTTTATTATTCATGCTAGAATTGTATATAGCAGGAAACATAATACATGTGTGAATACATAGACAAACATAGTGTCACTAGTATGCCTCTACTTGACTAGCTTCGTTGAATCAAACATGGTTAAGTTTCCTAGCCATGAACATGAGTTGTCATTTGATTAGCAGGATCACATCATTAGGAGAATGATGTGATTGACTGCTATTATTCAGTTAGCCCTTGCACTTGATCGTTTAGTATGTTGCTATTGCTTTCT
>JAHIAM010016059.1:0-15531 GCA_021605205.1 Aegilops longissima
TAACAGTTTCAGACTTTGCAGAAATTAAAATCAGGTTGCAATGTTTAGAGCTATGAAACAACATGTTACAGGAACTTATCATGGCAAACAAAGGCATGGCATGAATCTACTCAAACATAGAACAAAAGTCCTTTAGTGACCATAAAAAAGGATCAGAAAATATAGTAACACCATGTCAATATCGAAAGTTTAGTTAACAGATTCAGCAACATGGCATGTCAAAAACTGATAACAAGTGGGCATGTTTACAAGCTCAATGCACTCACTACAGAGCCTTATTGATAAACTAAGCATACATACATCAATAAGACATGGCATAGAAGACATACATTCAAGAACAATAACATAGCATACATGGATCAACCACAACAACCTTGGCAAAATTGAATAACATGTAAACAATCTGCCAGGAAACATTTGATAGCAAAAGTAGAGCCGATTGACTCAAGTTATGGCATTCCATAATTGCAAACAAGGGCATGGATGGATAGAGCAAAACATTTAAACAAAACATTTTACTGAAGTATCTCAAAATATGCATGGATCTCTTGGTAGCATCAAGTTAACATGGCATCAAAATATCAACAAAACAGGGCTGAAATCAGCAACAACAAGACACCTAGTTTGCATGCTTGTGCTAGTCACCAAGATCACAAAAATACATAGCAAGCACCACTGGAAAGAAGACATGGCATATTACAAAACAATGTGGACTCAAGTCATAGGATGCACATATCAATCATGGCAAAAATGACAAAAGTGCATGTTCGTAAAATCAGAAACTAACATCACATCTTCCAACAGCATTTCGGGCATCAAGATGAGCTCAAATGAAAATGATGCAATGAGATGAAAGATCTACTCTCAAGCGAACATTTTGACATATTACACGCATAAACGGAGCAACAATGACAGAATATGATGCAATGAAAATGGAACAAAATTACTGCAGATTAATGACTTAGTGGAATTTCAACCTCTCCGAAATCCGGCGGGAAGGTCGGGGCGGAGGATCCGATTAAGACCGGGGCGTTTGGATCCTGGGAGGGTGGATCTCATCCACCCCCCGGACTGGCGGGCCGGCCGAGGATCTCGGGAGGCGGCGGGCCAGCGGGGCGTGGGGCCTGGGCCGGCCGGGAGGAGCCACCCGGCCAGCGGCGGACTCCTTTAGGCTGGGTGACAGCGGGCCGGCTTGGTGGGGTTGGTCGGGCGGGCCCATTTGCGAAAAGGGCCCGGGGGAACTCGGCTCCCGGAGGAGGAGGATCTAGGGTTATGGTTTCATCCGCGATTTTTTGAGGGAGGGCATATATATAGGTGAGAGCTAGGAGGTCAAATGAGGTGCGGTTTTTCCGATCGTGATCGACGACCGAGAGCATGGAGGGAGTTTGGTGGGTTTGGGCCACTTTGGAGGGGTTGGGCTGCAAACAAAGAGGCTTTGCGGTTACCGGTTAACCGTTGGAGTAAACGACCTCAAATGACAAACCAGGCGGTCTACGGTGCTATACCAAGGCGTTACAAACCTCGGGCATTAGACCGTTCAACACCCACGAAAAAAGAGGTAAAAAGGCGGGAGACATAGGGTGGGATTGCAAAACGGACGGGGAAAAAGCCGGATGCATGAGGCGAACCGTATGCAAAATGAAATGCACATGATGACATGATATGAAATGCATATATGACATGGCTGTTAAATATGCCCTAGAGGCAATAATAAAAGCATTATTATTATATTTCCTTGTTCATGATAATTGTCTTTTATTCATGCTATAAGCGTATTTAGGAAATCGTAATACCGGTGAATACATAGACTACAATCTCCCTAGTAAGCCTCTAGTTGACTAGCTCGTTGGTCAACAGATAGTCATGGTTTCGACTATGGACATGGATGTCATTGACAGCGGGATCACGTCATTAGGAGAATGGCGTGATGGAAGACAATCCTAAGCATAGCACAAAGATCGTGTAGTTCGTTTTGCTGAGCTTTTCCAATGTCAAGTATCTCTTCCTTAGACCATGAGATCGTGCAATTCCGGATGCCGTGGAGTGCTTTGGGTGTATCAACGTCACAACATTGGGTGACTATAAAGGTGCCTACGGTATCTCCGAAAGTGACCATTGGGTTGACGGATCGAGGGGGATTTGTCACTCCGTTTCGGAGAGGTATCAGGCCCCTTTCGGTAATGCATCACATAATGAGCTCAAAGTGATCAAGTGTTGTCCGGGATCATGCATTCGATCAGTAAAGTGACTTGCGTCAGACTAAGCGGGTATTGGGATCGGCGATCGAGTCTGGGAAGTAAATCCGTCGACAAAGGGAATAGAATACGGGTTGCTTGAACCCTTGACATGTGGTTCATCCGATGACAAATCGAGGAGCATGTAGGAGCCAACATGGGTATCAGATCCCTGTTGGTTATTGACTTGAGGTAGTCTCGGTCATGTCGCATGTCTCCGAACCGTGGGTCTACACTTAAGGTTGGTGGCCTAGGGTTAATAGGAAGACAAGAATGTGATTACGAATGTTTTAGTCGGATGAGATCCCGGACGTCACGAGGAGTTCGGAATGGTCGGAGGAAAAGATTTATATTGGAAAGTGGTTAAGCGGACTCGGAAAGTTTGAGGTATCGGTTGTCGGGGCCACGGGAGGTTCGGAGGTCCACGGAGGGCCACCCCCCGGGGGCCCATGGGCTAAGTGGGAGAGGAGCCAGCCCGGTGGGCTGGGCGCCTCCCACCTGGCCCATCGGCTAGGGTTTGGGAGAGAAACCCTAAGAGGGAAAGCCCCCCGGCTTGGGGGCAACCACCCCTCCTCTCCCTTGGCCGCCCCCCTGGGTTTTCCCTAGGGGCGGCCCCCTTGCCTCTCCTCCTATAAATAGAGGGGGGGGGGCTGCTAACACCATTGAGCGCAGCCTCCCTCCCCAACCTCTCTTTCTCCCGTGCTTGGCGAAGCCTGGGAAACTGCGTAACTGCACCATGCCGTCGTGCTGCCATTGGGTTGTCTTCCTCAACCTCTCCTTCATCCTTTGGATCAAGGCGGAGGGGCCCATCGTCCGTGCGTGTGTTGAACAGGGGTGCTGTCCTTTCAGCACTTTGGTCATTGATCGGAATCACGTTGGGGCGTCTTCATCATCACCACTCCTCAACTTCCGTTCGATCTACAAGTGGTATGTAGATGCAAACTCTCTCGTAACTCGTTGTAGATGAACTCATAGATGATCTTGGTGAAACCGTGGGAAAATTTTAATTTTCTGCAGCGTTCCCCAACGGTGGCATCATGAGCTAGGTCTATCGTAGTTCTCTTTGCCGAGTAGAACACAATTTGTTGTGGGCGTGGATCTTGTCAACTCCTTGCCGTTACTAGTCGTTTCTTGCTTCAGGGTATTGTGGGATGAAGGGCCGGACCAACCTTACGTGCTCTTCGTGAGACCGTTCCACCGACTAACATGCAAAGTTGCATAAGGTGGCTGGCGGGTGTCTTCTCCTACTTTAGTTGGGCGGATTCGATGAACAGGGTCCTTATGAAGGGTAAATAGAAGTTGACAAGATCACGTTGTGGTTATTAATTAAAGAAAACGTTCTTGCTAGAACCCAATTGCATCCACGTAAAAGATGCAACAACAATTAGGGCGTCTAACTTGTTTTTGCGCAATTGTCATATGATGATATGGCCAAGTTGTGATGAATGATGATATATTGTGATGTATGAGATCATGTTCTTGTAATAGGAATCACGACTTGCATGTCGATGAGTATGACAACGGCAGAACCATAGGAGTTGTCTTTATTTTTATGACCTGCGTGTCATTGAACCATGTAACTCACTTTACTTTATTGCTAATTAGTCATAAAGTAAAGTAGTCGTTGGCGTGACAACTTCATGAAGACCGATGATGGAGATCATGATGATGGAATCATGGTGTCATGCGGTGACGGGATGATCATGGAGCCCAAGATGAAGATCGGAGCTATATGATATTGGCCATATCATGTCACTACTTTATAATTGCATGTGATGTTTATTATGATTATACATCTTGTTTACTTAGACGCGGTAGTAAATAAGATGATCCTTAAACAATTTCAAGAAGTGTTCTCCCTAACGTACCGTTGCTACAGTTAAACTTCTAAGCACCACGTGTTGATCGGGTGTGATGGATTCTTACGTTCCATACAGCGGGTGTAAGAAAATTTTAACGAAACACTTAGGGTTAACGCGAGCCTAGCATGTACAGACATGGCCTCGGAACACGGAGACCAAAAGGTCGAACACGAGTCGTATGGAAGATCGATCAACATGAGAATGTTCACCGGCGACTAGTCCGTCTCACGTGTTGATCGGACCCGGCCTAAATCGACTCGGATCGTTAACATTAGATGACTAGAGGATGTCTAATCTAAGTGGGAGTTCATTAATAATTTGATTAGATGAACTTTATTATCATGAACAATAGTCTAAAATCTTTTACATAAATGTCTTGTAGATCAAATGGCCATCATGTCAAGAACTTAGCGTTCCTAGAAAACCAAGCTGAAAGATAAAGCGCAACTATCGGAGGGTCCGGAACTTGAGATCATCCTCATAGCTGCCGAAACAATCGTCCTAGAAGGACCGCTAGGTGGCGCTCCGTCCCGAAGAACCAAACATTATGAATGCTTGGCAGTCTCGTCTTGATGATTACTCCCTCGGGTCGGCATGCTTTACTTAGCCGGGGCTCCAAAAGCGTTTTGAGCATCACGGAGCATATGAGATGTTGAAAGCTGAAACTGGTTTTCAAGCTCACGCCGGGTCGAAGATATGACATCTCCGACAAGTTCTATAGTTGTAAGATGGAGAAACAGTTCTCGGTGAGCCATTACGAAGATTGGGTTGCACAAGTATAACTGAATATTAACCTCCGATGGGCGGTCATTGACAGAATCCTCGATCGCCCACCAAGCTACAAGAGCTTTGTGATGAACTACAACATGGGGGATGGTAAAGACCATTCTGAAGTGTTCTCTATCTGAAATCAGCGAGGTTGAAATCAAGAAAGAACATCAAGTGTTGATGGTCAATAAGACCACTAAGTTCAAGAAGGGCAAGGGTAAAAGAACTTCAAGAAGGGCGGCAAGGAGATTGCGGGCCCGTAAGCAATTTGCGGGAAGAAGTCAAAGAATGGACCCAAACCGAAGTGCTTTTATTGCAAGGGAGGGTTGGGCGGAACTGCCCCAAGTACTTAGCGGATAAGAAGGGGCAACACCAAAGGTATATTTGATATACATGTAATTGATTGTACCTTACCATGTCGGTAACTCCTGGGTATTTGATACGGTGCCGTTTATATTTGCTCACAAGGGGAGCTGCGGAATAAGCGGATGGCGGGGCGAGGTGGATCGGCGTGGGAATGGTTCAGTCGATGTGATCGCGTCGACCGCTACCTCTTCATTTACCGGGATTAGTTATGAACCTTAATAATTGTTATTTGGTCCAAGTTTGAGCATGAATATTGTATCGGATCTCGTTTAATGCGAGATGGCTACTCATTTAAATCCGAGAATAATGGTTGTTCTATTTATATGAGAGATATGTTTTATGGTCATGCTCCGATGGTCAATGGTTTATTCTTAATGAATCTCGGCGTAGTATTACACATGTTCATAGCGTGAATACCAAAAGATGTAAAGTTGATAACGATAGTCCCCATACTTGTCCTTTGGCCTTGGTCACATTGGTGTCAAGCGCTGAAGAACTCCATCTTGATGGACTTTTGGAGTCTCTTGATTATGAATCATTTGACACATGAACCATGCCTCATGGGCAAATGACCAAACTCCATTCTCGGAACAATGGGCGAGCAACCAACTTTTGGAAATCATACATACCGATGTTGCGGTCCAATGGCGTTGAGGCTCGGAAGGATATCGTTATGTTCTCACTCTCACAGATGACTTGAGTAGATATGGGTATGTCTACTTGATGAAACACAAGTCGAGACCTTTGAAAAGTTCAAGGAATTTCAGAATGAAGTAAGAATCAACGTGACGAAAGATAAAATTCTTCGATCGGATCGTGGAGGAGAATATTTAAGTCCAATTTGGTACACCTTAAGAAAATGTGGAATCGTTTCACAACTAACCGCTGGAACACCTCAATAACGGTGTGTCCGAGCGTCGTGTCGCCTCTTTGGAATGGTGCGATCTATGATGTCTCTTACGATTTCGCTATCATTTTGGGGATACGCTCTAGAGCACTACATTCACTTTAAATAGGGCACGTCTAAATCCGTTGAGGCGACACCGTATGAATTATGGTTTGGGAAGAAACCTAAGTTCGTTTCTAAAAGTTTGGGGATCGATGCTTATGTCGAAACTTCAACCGGCTCGAACCCAATCGGAAAAATCGTCTTCATAGGATACCCTAAGGAAACCTTTGGGTATACCTTCTATAGATCGAAGGCAAGATCTTTGTTGCCAGGCGGAACCTTTCGGAAAAAAGTTTCTCTCGAAAGGAATAAGTGGGAGGAAAGTAGAACTTCGATGAAGTACTACCTCTTGAACAGGATAGTAGTGCAGCTCGGGAAAATGTTCTGTGATGCCTAACCAGGAAGGAAATTCATGATGATGATCAGGGTCTTGGATCAAGTTGCTTGAACCCGTGGTCCACTAGGACCGTTCCGCCCAAGTGTGGCAATGTCGGAAATCATGTTGTTGACAACGGTGAACCTTGAACTATGAAGAAGCGATGGCGGGCCCGATTCCAACAAATGGCTAGAAGCCATGAAGTCGAATAGAATCCATGTATGAAAACAAAGTGTGGACTTTGGTGACTTGCCCGATGATCGTGCGATAGAAAACAAATGGATCTTTAAGAAGAAGGGAGCGGATGGTAATGTCACCATCTATAAAGCTCGACTTGTCGCTAAGGGTTATCGGCAAGTTCAAGGGATTGACTCGATGAGACTTTCTCTCCTGGCGAAGCTTAAGTCCGTCGAATCATGTTAGCAATTGGCATACTTGATTATGAGATATGGCAGATGGGCGTCAAAACGCGTTCCTTACGGTTATCTTAAGGAAGAGCTGTTATGATACAACCGAAGGTTTTTCGATCCTAAGAATCGACAAAGTATGCAAGCTCTGATCCATTTATGGGCTGGTGCAAGCATCTCGGAGTTGGAACATTTTTGATGAGATGATCAAAGCGTTTGGGTTTCTTGAGACTTATGGAGAACCTGCGTTTACAAGAAAGTGAGTGGGAGCAAGCATTTCTCATATTATGTAGATGACATACTTCGATGGGAAATGATATAGAATTCTTGGACAGCATTAAGGCCTACTTGAATAAGTGTTTTTCAATGAAGGACCTTGGAGAAGCTGCTTATATATTAGGCATCAAGATCTATAGAGATAGATCGGGGCGCCTCATAGGTCTTTCACAAAGCACATACCTTGATAAGATTTTGAAGAAGTTCAAAATGGATCAGTCAAGAAGGGGTTCTTGCCGTAGCAAGGTGTGAGATTGAGCTCAGCTCAATGCCCGACCGCAAAGATAAAGAAGAGATGAGTGTCATCCCCTATGCCTCACCATAGGATCTATTATGTATGCCATGCTGTGTACCGGACCTGATGTAAACCTTGCCGTAAGTTTGGTAGGAAGGTACCAAAGTAATCCGGCAAGGAACCGGAACAGCGGTCAAGAATATCTGAAGTACACGAAAGGACAAAGGACATGTTTCTCGTTTATGGAGGTGACGAAGGCTAAATCGAAGGTTCGTCGGCTAAGCACACAGTCTGGATGACTCTAAGTCACAAACCGGATACGTGTATATGTTGAATGGTGGAGCGATGGTGGTGAAGCTGCAAGCGAGCGTCGTGGCGGGATCTACATGTGAGCGGAGTACATGGCAGCCTCGGAGGCAGCGCATGAAGCAATTTGGGTGAAGGAGTTCATCACCGACCTAGGAGTCATACCCAATGCGTCGGGGCGATCAAACTCTTCGTGACAACACTGGAGCTATTGCACTTGCCAAGGAGCCGGTTTCACAAGAAGACCAGGCACATCAGCGTCCTTCAACTCCATCCTGAAAATGTTCAGGATGGAGACATAGAAATTTAAAGTGCATACGGATCTGAATGTCATGAGATCCGTTGACTAAACTCTCTTCATGGGCAAAAACATGATCAACACAGAACTCTATGGGTGTTGATTCATCACAATGTAAACTAGATTATTGACTCTAGTGCAAGTGGGAGACTGTTGGAAATATGCCCTAGAGGCAATAATAAAAGCATTATTATTATATTTCCTTGTTCATGATAATTGTCTTTTATTCATGCTATAAGCGTATTATCAGGAAATCGTAATACGTGTGAATACATAGACTACAATCGTCCTAGTAAGCCTCTAGTTGACTAGCTCGTTGGTCACAGGATAGTCATGGTTTCGACTATGGACATCGGATGTCATTGACAGCGGGATCACGTCATTAGGAGAATGCGTGATGGACAGACAATCTAAGCATAGCACAAAGATCGTGTAGTTCGTTTTGCTAGAGCTTTTCCAATGTCAATATCTCTTCCTTAGACCATGAGATCGTGCAATTCCGGATGCCGTAGGAGTGCTTTGGGTGTATCAAAATCACAATGTCTGGGTGACTATAAAGGTGCACTTATCTCGAAAGTGACCATTGGGTTGACCGGATCGAGGGGGTTTGTCCTCCGTATTAGGAGAGGTATCCTGGGCCCCTCGGTAATGTCATCATAATGAGCTCAAAGTGATCAATTCGTCACGGGATCATGCATTGTTGGTAAAGTGACTTGCGTACGAGACTAAGCGAGGTAGGGATACCCGATCGAGTCTCGGGCAAGTAACCGTTGACAAAGGGAATAGAATCGGGGTTGCTTGAACCCTTGACATGTGGTTCATCCGTACAACATCGAGGACATGTAGGAGCCAACATGGGTATCAGATCCCGGTTGGTTATTGACGGGTAGTTCGGTCATTGCATGTCTCCCAACCGTAGGGTCTACAACAAGGTTGGTGGCCTGGGTTAATGGAAGACAAGAATGTGATTACGAATGTTGTTTGGAGTCCGGATGAGATCCGGACGTCACGGGATTGGAATGGTGGGAGGTAAAATTTATATTGGAAAGTGGTTAAGCGGACTCGGAAAGTTTGAGGGTATTGAGTTAAATGCGGGGCCCGGGAGGTTCAGGTCCAGGGAGGGCCACCCCCGGGGGCCATGGGCTAAGTGGGAGAGGGAGCCAGCCTGGTGGGCTGGGGCGCCTCCCACCTACCCATCTTGGCTGGTTTGGGGGAGGAAACCCAAGAAAAGGGCGCCCCTGGCTTGGGGGCAAGCCACCCCTCCTCCCTCCCTTGGCCGCCCCCCTAGGGTTTCCCTGGGGCCGGCCCCCCTTGCCCTCCCTCCTAAAATAGAGGGGTGGGGGGAGGGCTGCAACACCATTGAAGGCGCCCCTCCCCAACACCTCTCTTTCTCCCTGCTTGGCGAAGCCTGGGGAACTGTCCAACTGCACCATGCCTCGTGCTGCCATTGGTTTGTCTTCCTCAACCTCTCCTTCATCCTTCTGGATCAAGGCGGAGGAGGCCATCGTCCCCCGTGTGGAACAGGCTGTCCTTCGACTTTGGTCATCGGTGATCGGAATCACGTTGGGGCGTCTTCATCATCCCACTCCCTCAATCTTCGTCCGATCTACAAGTGGTATGGTGCAAACTCTCTCGTAACTCGTTGTAGATGAACTCATAGATAGATCTTGGTGAAAATGGAAAATTTTAATTTTCGCCGTTCTAACAATGGAAAACAACAATAAGCAGATGACAAAAGGGCAATAAAATTGGCAACACGGCGCGAATCCGGGGCATTACAACACTCCTCCACTAACAAGATCTCGTCCGAGATCTTAGGACGAACGGAAGAAAAAAGGGATGAGGTGAAACAAGAACTCAAGAGAAGAAGCAAAGAATCGAGGCACTCGAGAATAAGAGAGGAGCACGAAATGCGAGAATAAAAGCTCACGAATCGAAAAGACTAAAATCACTCGTTCTAACCAAAGTGGAAATGAGAAAAACGGATAAGGTGAAAGGTTTGGAGCACTCGGCTGAAAATGGAAGGATTAGAACATGAACTTGAGAGGATGGAATGATACTTGATGAAGACATGACACAAAATCTGGGCAATTGAAGAATTGAATGAAAGGGGGAGAATAAAATGACCTTGTGCCCACGAATGGAATTGAAAGCAACCTTAGAAGGAAGGCTATGAGTTGTTGAGAAAATCAAAAGCAAAGAATAAACTTTTATGGGTGATGGATAACATCTCAAAATTATGAGGTGAGCCGACCACAAGCGGAAATGATTGGATAGCTGAAAAAAAAAAATGCAAGCTCCACTTCAAAAGGAATCGGGAAATTAATTGCACTTGAGATCGAGAAGAAAAGATACTTGAACTCCACCCAAGAATCTTGATGAACCGAAGAAGAATTAAATCATGAAGAACCACCATGAAGAACTCCGGTAACAAAAGGATGATGAGATAGAATGAAGGAAAGAATAAATAAAGCCTGCGATGATTTAGGGGAGGTTACGGCGGATGAAAAAATTTGAACTCGGAAAGAAAAGATGAAAAGACACTTGGAACTAGAATTTATTCATTTAAGAACAAACTCGAAGAAAATTAATCCCGATGAAATAAGAATAAGATTTATTGTATGCTTATCCTTCATCAAATTAAATTGATGACAAACAATGGATTGGCATACTACTTATTCTTCTTGAAAAAAGTTGGAAGGGATACACCGAACGAAGTCTTCATGAACCACGGTAAGATTGAAAAAACGAATGGATTTGGATAATCAAAGAAAAAAATCGAAAGAACCAGTAAAAATTAAGGATGAAAAAAATAATCACCGGGGAATTAGAAGAACAAATAAACTAGAGGATTTAGATGCACAAGAACAAAAGATCATGATCATGAAGAATACTTGAGCGAAGCCCGGAAGAATATTGAGGCGAGCGAAGGGAACGAATATAGAATAATTGGAAGCGAATTGAAAGCTTAGAGAAGAAGTCTTCCGAAGATATACTCGGATGATCGAGAGAAAGCTACACCTAAATACTCGGATGGATGAAAAAAAATTCTGTTGAAAACAAATTGATAGGATAACATCGAGCACACCATGAGCCTCGAGCGGACAAGATTTAAGAGGAACTCTACTTGGTCTTCAAATGATGAGGGAAACACCAAAATTAAAACTCCGGGAAAAAAAAAGAAGAGGTTGAGCCAACAATGAAAATGATTTGAAATCGATCTTGGAATGGCACTGATGAAATTCATACTTTCAAACTAAAAGAATTGAGAATACCTCCAAATTACAAAAGTCAGGTAAGATCCGGAAAAGACCTGGGTTAGGGCCCAAAGAAAAAAACACCGTTGGAAAGGGATGTTGAACGATAGATGATGCGGGCATTGAAATATTTGGTGAGGTGACAACCTCGAATTAATTGAACCGACGAATCTGAGATGTCTTGAGCTCGGAATGAAATGGCGGGGAGCAGAAAGAACACTTAAAGGAAAGAATATGATCAAACGAAAAACTTGAATTGAATCCACGGAAAAGAAAGGGATGAAGAATGCGAACTGAGGAAACCACGGTTGAAATGATTGGAAAAGCGAAGATCTCCACGAATGAAATTTATGGTGGAAGAAACTTCGAACTCGGAATAATAGGGTGGGAGGCGGGAAAAACAAACAACTTGGAAGGAAAACCCGGGAATATCTTGAAGAAAACACGGTTGAAATCATTGGAGGAAAAGAAGGCAAAGACTTCACATGGTAGAAAGGATACTCGATTACGGACTCCGGTTCCGAGAAGAAGAAGGGTGGGGGTGGGAAAAACAAGGACAACGGACAAGGAAAAACAACGGCGTCGGAGGAAAAAGTTGAACTCAAAATGAAAGGCCGATCGACTTGGGAAATGCAGGACAAAGACTGAGGAACAACTATGGAAAACCAACTCGTGATCCTGAAAAATTTTGAGGGAAGGGTAATTCAAAACACCCGTAAGATTCCTCACCGGGGGCGAAGGGGTGGGGTAAAAAAATTCCTACTCCGATATAACTAGACTCGAAAACAGTTTTTTAGACTCAACATTGGCCAAACTAACGATCAATCAATCAAATTGGTCGAGGCTTACCAACATCCGAATATACCCTATCAAAAGAACTCGAAGGTCCCACCAGGATAGACCCACATATTGGAAGCGCTTTTCAAGGTGGATATCATTACATCAACATTACATAATAGATGGGGATACATACATAACACAAGCCACAAGAATACATCAACATCATATACAAGATCAACATCCGACTACGGATGAAACATAAGAAACTCAACGACATCCACCCTGCCAGGCTGCCGACCTGGAACCTATCCCCGATCGAAGAAGAAGCGAAGAAGAACTCCAACACAAAAAACATCGCTCTCGCGTCATGATCATCGCAAACCTGTACGCACTGGTGGTGTGTAAGTCTTGAGCCAGGGACTCACAATCCCATTACCATGGGTATCAAGACTAGCAAAGCTTAATGGGAAGGAAGAGGTAAAGTGGTGAGGTTGCGGCTGACTAAGCATATATGGTGGCTAACATCAAATGAGGCGAGAAGAAACAAAGGCAGTCGTCAACTATAATGATCAAGTGATCCGAACTCCTACTTCGTCAGACATAACCCGAAACGTGTTCTCCTTCGATCAACCCGAAAAGAGACACTCACGATTCCACGGTTGGTGTATTTTAGAAGAGTTTGCTTCAAGTTTACTACAACGGACATTAACAAATTCCCATCTGCCACATAACTGGGCACGGCTTCAAAGTTCAAACCCTGCGGTGTCCCAACAACCCATGATAAGCTCTGCGATCGAAGGATATTCCTTCTCCCGGGAAGACCCGATCAGTCTGAATCCGGCTACAAGACATTCGACAGCAATAAAACAAGACCAGCAAAGCCTCGGTGCCGACACCCTGGTAGTGCGCATTATCTCGTCGAGCCCGACCGGATGAGCATCCATAACTAAAACCAGCCCTCAAGTTTCCCAGGTGGCCCAAAGGCTCTAGTTTGGACCAACACTTAGACAAGCATTGGCCGGGGGCTAAAATAAAGATGACCCTTGAGGCGCGACTCCCAAGGGAAAAGGTAATAGGTGAGGCAAATGGTAAAACCAATGTTGGGCCTTCTTGGAAAAGTCTTATTCAAAGCGAACTTCAAGGGGTCCCATAAATCACCCGACCGCGTTAAGGGACGCAAAATCCAGGAACATAATACCGATATGGAAACTAGGCGGCAAGAGTGGAACAAAACACCAGGCATAAGGCGAGCCTTCCACCCTTTACCAAGTATATAGATGCATTAATTAAATAAGATATATTGTGATATCCCAACAAGTAAACATGTTCCAACAAGGAACAACATCTCCATGTTCAACAAGGAACAAACTTCATCTTCACCTGCAACTAACAACGCTATAAGAGGGCTGAGCAAAGCGGTAAATAGCCAAACAACGGTTTGCTAGGAAGGGTGCAAAAGGTTAGAGGCTGACATGGCAATTTGGGATGGCTTGATAAACAGGTAATAGGTAGCGCACATAGCGATAGAAACGAAGCAACTAGCATAGCAATGATAGTAGTGAGATCGAGGTAGCGGTCATCTTGCCAAATCCGCAAGGAAGAAGGCGAGTCCATGAAGAAGATGACGAGTCCATGAAGAAGATGAAGGAAGAGCAGACCAAGCGTGAGCGACGAATCCTCACGATCGCAATGAAAGCAGGAACTAACAAGAAGAAGCACACAACATAGTAAACACACACACATGAACAAGGACATGATGCACAACAAGCATGATGCATGACAAATCTAGATGAAGCTACTCATGGCAAGAGATGATGCAAACAAGAACAACACATCAAAGCAAGTTTAAATGAGGCCGGAACAACATATAACAATTCGGTAAGTCCTCAAATGCAAATTTCGAAATTGGTCCAGATCTGAAAAAACCTTATGTTCAAGTTGTTAAACAGCAAGTTAAGATGCACCACGATGATCTACACGAAATTCTAGTCAAGTTACATATAAAGTTCATTTAATTGAGACTCGGCCTAGAAGATATGAGCAAAACAAGATAAACATGGCATTGATGCAAAATGCATACAAACATCAAGCAAAACCTCAAAACATGGATGCAACATGATAATATGAAACTACATGCAAAATCAAGCAAGTTTCATATAGAGACACTCAAAAGCGAACAGCGGTTCAACACATACACTCTATACAAGTCATAACAACAATCTGTCCAAAACAGCAACTAGGCATATTGCAAGCATCAAAACAAATGCTACATCACCTCAAATGAAAACAAAAGGCATGGGCATGATGTACAGGTAAAGCATTCAAAACATGAACACTGAGCTACCTCCAGAAATACCAGAACATGCTCAAAATGACATGGCAAGATTGCAACTAATAACAGTTTAGACTTTGCAGAAATAAAATCAGGTTGCAATGTTTAGAGCTATGAAACAACATGTTACAAGGAACTTATCATGGCAAACAAAGGAATGGCATGAATCTACTAAAGCATAGAACAAAAGTCCTTTAGTGACCATAAGCCAAAAGGATCAGAAAATATAGTAACACCCATGTCAATATCGAAAGTTTCGTTAACAGATTCAGCAACATGGCATGTCAAAAACTGATAACAAGTGGGCATGTTTACAAGCTCAATGCACTCACTACAGAGCCTTATATGATAAACTAAGCATACATACATCAAGAAGACATGGCATAGAAGACATACATAGCAAGAACAATAACATAGCATACATGGATCAACCACAACAACCTTGGCAAAATTGAATAACATGTAAACAATCTGCCAGGAAACATTTGATAGCAGAAGTAGAGCTCGATTGACTCAAGCTATGGCATTCCATAATTGCAAACAAGGGCATGGATTTATAGAGCAAAACATGTAGATCAAAACATGTTTACTGAAGTATCTCAAAATATGCATGGATCTCTTGGTAGCATCAAGTTAACATGGCATCAAAATATCAGCAAAACAGGGATGAAATCAGCAACAACAAGACACCTAGTTTGCATGCTTGTGCTAGTCACCACATAGATCACAAAAATACATAGCAAGCACCACTGGAAAGAAGACATGGCATATTACAAAACACATGTAGGACTCAAGATCATAGGATGCACATCAATCATGGAAAAATGACAAAAGTGCATGTTCGATAAAATCAGAAACTAACATCACATAGCATTCTTGCAACAGAATTTCGGGCATCAAGATGAGCTCAAATGAAAATGATGCAATGAATGAAAGATCTACTCTCGAGGCGAACATTTTGACATATTACGCATGAAACGGAGCGATGACAGAATATGATGCAATGAAAATGGAACAAAATTACCAGATTAATGACAGTGGAATTTCAACCTCTCCAAAATCCGGGGGGAAGGTGGGGCGGGGCC
>JAHIAM010016061.1:0-17044 GCA_021605205.1 Aegilops longissima
GCTAAGACAAGCGTCAACTTGTGTGTCTATGGGGTGCCCCTTGACCCGTATATAAAGGAGTGGAGGAGGGAGGCTGGCCTCTATGGCGCCCAAGGGGAGTCCTACTCCCAGGAGTAGGACTCCCCTTTCTAATTGGATTAGGAGAGGAAGGAAGGGGAGAGAAGTAAAGGGGGCGGCCCCACCCAATTCAGATTGGGCTTGAGGCGCACCCCTCCTAGGATCCTTCTCCCCTCTCCCACTTATTTAATAAGGCCCATATACTTCGGGGGTTCTTGTACTCCGGTAAATGCCCAACTCACCGGAACAATTCGATGTCCAAACATAGTCATCAATATATCAATCTTTACGTCTGACCATTTGAGACTCCTCTTCATGTCATTGATCATATCTAGGCCTCGAACAACCTTTGGTACATCAAAACACATAAAGTCATAATGCGAGCGTTAAGCATGCAGACCCTACGGGTTCGAGAACTATGTAGACATGATCGAGACTCATCTCGGTCAATAACCAATAGCGGAACCGGATGCTCATATTGGTTCCTACATATTCTCTGAAGATCTTTATCAGTCAAACCGCACAACAACATACGTAGTTCCCTTTGTCATCGGTATGTTACTTGCCCGAGATTCGATCATCGGTATCTCAATACCTAGTTCAATATCGTTACCGGCAAGTCTGTTTACTTGTTCCGTCATGCATCATCATGTAACTAACTCATTAGTCACAATGCGTGCAAGGCTTATAGTGATGTGCATTACCGAGAGGGCCTAGAGATACCTCTCTGATACTTGGAGTGACAAATCCTAATCTCGATCTATGCCAACTCAACAAACACCATCGGAGACACACAGAAACATCTTTATAATCACCCAATTACGTTGTGACGTTTGATAGAACACTACGTGTTCCTCCGGTATTCGGGAGTTGCATAATCTCATAGTCATATGAACATGTATAAGTTATGAAGAAAGCAATAGCAACAAACTAAACGATCATCGTGCTAAGCTAACGGATGGTTCAAGTCAATCACATCATTCTCTAATGATGTGATCCTGTTTATCAAATGACAACTCTTTGTCCATGGCTAGGAAACTTAACCATCTTTGATTAACGAGCTAGTCAAGTACAGGCATACTAGTGACACTCTGTTTGTCTATGTATTCACACATGTACTAAGTTTCCGGTTAATGAAATTATAGCATGAATAATAAACATTTATCATGATATAAGGAAATATAAATAACAACTTTATTATTGCCTCTAGGGCATATTTCCTTCAGTCTCCCACTTGCACTAGAGTCAATAATCTAGATTACATTGTAATGATTCTAACATCCATGGAGTCTTGGTGCTGATCATGATTTGCTCGTGAGAGAGGCTTAGTCAACGGGTCTGCAACATTCAGATCCGTATGTATCTTGCAAATCTCTATGTCTCCCTCCTTGACTTGATCACGGATGGAATTGAAGCATCTCTTGATGTGCTTGGTTCTCTTGTGAAATCTGGATTCCCTTGCCAAGGCAATTGCACCAGTATTGTCACAAAAGATTTTCATTGGACCCGATGCACTAGGTATGACACCTAGATCGGATATGAACTCCTTCATCCGGACTCCTTCATTCGCTGCTTCTGAAGCAGTTATGTACTCCGCTTCACACGTAGATCCAACCACGATGCTCTGCTTGGAACGGCACCAACTGATAGCTCCACCATTCAATAAAAATACATATCCGGTTTGTGACTTAAAGTCAATCGGATCAGTGTCAAAGCTTGCATCGACGTAACCATTTACGATGAGCTCTTTGTCACCTCCATAAACGAGAAACATATCATTATTCCTTTTCAGGTATTTCAGGATATTCGTGACCGATGTCCAGTGATCCACTCCTAGATTACTTTGGTACCTCCCTGCTAAACTAATAGCAAGGCACACATCAGGTCTGGTACACAGCATTGCATACATGATAGAACCTATGGCTGAAGCATAGGGAATGACTTTCATTTTCTCTCTATCTTCTGCGGTGGTGGGACATTGAGTCTGACTCAACTTCACACCTTGTAACACAGGCAAGAACCCTTTCTTTGCTTGATCCATTTTGAACTTCTTCAAAACTTTGTCAAGGTATGTGCTCTGTGAAAGTCTAATTAAGCGTCTTGATCTATCTCTATAGATCTTGATGCCCAATATATAAGCAGCTTCACCGAGGTCTTTCATTGAAAAATTCTTATTCAAGTATCCTTTTATGCTATTTAGAAATTCAGTATCATTTCCGATCAACAATATGTCATCCACATATAATATCAGAAATGCTACAGAGCTCCCACTCACTTTCTTGTAAATACAGGCTTCTCCAAATGTTTGTATAAATCCATATGCTTTTATCACACTATCAAAGCATATATTCCAACTCCGAGAGGCTTGGACCAGTCCATAAATGGATCGTTGGAGCTTGCACACTTTGTTAGCACCTTTTTTTGATCGACAAAACCTTCTGGTTGCATCATATACAACTCTTTTTTAAGATATCCATTAAGGAATGCAGTTTTGACATCCATTTGCCAAATTTCATAATCATAAAATGTCGCAATTACTAACATGATTCAGACGGACTTAAGCATCGCTACGACTGAGAAGGTCTCATTGTAGTCAACTCTTTGAACTTTTCGAAAACCTTTCGCAACAAGTCGAGCTTTGTAGACAGTAATATTACCGTCAACATCAGTCTTCTTCTTGAAGATCCATTTATTCTCTATGGCTTGCCGATCATTGGGCAAGTCAACCAATGTCCATACTTTGTTCTCATACATGGATCCCATCTCAGATTTCATGGCCTCAAGCCATTTTGCGGAATCTGGGCTCATCATCGCTTCCTCATAGTTCGTAGGTTCATCATGGTCAAGTAACATGACTTCCAGAACAGGATTACCGTATCACTCTGGTGCGGATCTTACTCTAGTTGACCTATGAGGTTTGTAGTAACTTGATCAAAAGTTTCATGATCATCATCATTAGCTTCCTCACTTACTGGTGTAGGAATCACTGGAACTGATTTCTGTGATGAACTACTTTCCAATAAGGGAGCAGGTACTATTACCTCATCAAGTTCTACTTTCCTCCCACTCACTTCTTTCGAGAGAAACTCCTTCTCTAGAAAGGATCCATTCTTAACAATGAATATCTTGCCTTCGGATCTGTGATAGAAGGTGCACCCAATGATCTCCTTTCGGTATCCTATGAAGACACATTTCTCGATTTGGGTTCGAGCTTATCGGTGAAGCTTTTTCACATATGCATCGCAGCCCCAAACTTTAAGAAACGACAACTTGGGTTTCTTGCCAAACTATAGTTCATAAGGTGTCGTCTCAACTGATTTAGATGGTGCCCTATTTAATGTGAATGCAGCCGTCTCTAAAGCATCACCCCAAAACGATAGCGGCAAATCAGTGAGAGACATCATAGATCACCCCATATCTAGTAAAGTACGATTACGACGTTCGGACACACCATTACGATGTGGTGTTCCATGTGGCGTGAGTTGCAAACTATTCCGCATTGTTTCAAACGAAGAACAAACTCGTAACTCAAATATTCTCCTCCACGATCAGATCATAGAAACTTTATTTTCTTGTTACGATGATTTTCCACTTCACTCTGAAATTCTTTGAACTTTTCAAATGTTTCAGACTTATGTTTCATCAAGTAGATATACCCATATCTGCTCAAATCATCTGTGAAGGTAAGAAAATACCGATACCCGCCGCGAGCATCAACACTCATCGGACCACATACATCAGTATATATTATTTCCAACAAGTCCTTTGCTCGCTCCATTGTTCAGAAGAACGGAGTCTTAGTCATCTTGCCCATGAGGCATGGTTACTTAAGCATCAAGTGATTCATAACAAGTGATTCCAAAATCCATCGCATGGAGTTTCTTCATGCGCTTTACACCAATATGACCTAGCGGAAGTGCCACAAATAAGTTGCACTATCATTATTAAACTTATATCTTTTGGCTTCAATACTATGAACATGTGTATCACTACTATCAAGATTTAGTAAAAACAGACCACTCATCAAGGGTGCATGACCATAAAAGATATTACTCATATAAATAGAACAACCATTATTGTCTGATTTAAATGAATAACCGTCTCGGATGAAACAAGATCCAGATATAATGTTCATGCTCAACGCTGGCACCAAATATGAATTATTTAGGTCTAAAACTAATCCCGAAGGTAGATGTAGAGGTAGCGTGCCGACGGCGATCGCATCGACTTTGGAACCATTTCCCACTCGCATTGTCACCTCGTCCTTAGCCAATCTTCACTTAATCCGTAGCCATATTTCTAGTTGCAAATATTAGCAACAGAACCAGTATCAAATACCCAGGAGCTACTGCGAGCATTAGTAAGGTACACATCAATAACATGTATATCAAATATACCTTTCACTTTACCATCCTTCTTCTCCGCCAAATACTTGGGGCAGTTCCGCTTCCAATGACCAGTCCCTTTGTAGTAAAAGCACTCAGTCTCAGGCTTAGGTCCAGACTTGGGCTTCTTCATGAGCAACAACTTGCTTCCTACTTCTTGAAGTTCCCATTCTTCCCTTTATCCTTTTCTTGAAACTGATGGTCTTGTCGACCATCAACACTTGATGCTCCTTCTTGATTTCTCCTCGCAGCCTTTAGCATTGCGAAGAGCTCGAATTGTCTTATCCATCCCTTGCATATCATAGTTCATCACGAAGCTCTTGTAGCTTGGTGGCGATGATTGAAGAACTCTGTCAATGACACTATCATCGGGAAGATTAACTCCCGGTTGAGTCGGTGGTTGTGGTACCCAGACATTCTGAGTATATGTTCACTGACAGAACTATTCTCCTCCATTTTGCAGCTGTAGAACTTATTGGAGACTTCATATCTCTCAATCCGGGCATTTGCTTGAAACTTCAACTCCTGGAACATCTTATATGCTCCATGACATTCAAAATGTCGTCGAAGTCCCAGTTATAAGCCGTAAAGCATGGCACACTAAACTATCGAGTAGTCATCAGCTTTGTCTGCCAGACGTTCATAACATCTGGTGTTGCTCCTGCAGCGGGTTTGTCACCTAGCGGTGCTTCCAGGACATACTTATTTTGTGCAGCAATGAGGATAATTCTCAAGTTACGGACCCAGTCCGTGTAATTGCTACCATCATCTTTCAACTTAGATTTCTCTAGGAACGCATTAAAATTCAACGGAACAACAGCATGGGCCATCTATCTACAACAACATAGACATGCAAAATACTATCAGGTACTAAGTTCATGATAAATTAAAGTTCAATTAATCATATTACTTAAGAACTCCCACTTAGATAGACACCCCTCTAATCATCTAAGTGATCACGTGATCCATATCAACTAAACAATGTCCGATCATCACGTGAGATGGAGTAGTTTTCAATGGTGAACATCACTATGCTGATCATATCTACTATATTCACGCTTGATCTTTCGGTCTCAGTGTTCCAAGGCCATATCTGCATATGCTAGGCTCGTCAAGTTTAACCCGAGTATTACGCATTATAAAACTGGCTTGCACCGTTGTATGTGAACGTAGAGCTTATCGCACCCGATCATCACGTGGTGTCTCAGCACGATGAACTGTAGCAACGGTGCATACTCAGGGAGAACACTTATACCTTGAAATTTAGTGAGAGATCATCTTATAATGCTACAGTCTAAATAAGCAAAATAAGATGCATAAAGGATAAGCATCAAATGCAATCAATATAAGTGATATGATATGGCCATAATCATCTTGTGCCTTTGATCTCCATCTCCAAAGCACCGTCATGATCACCATCGTCACCGGCTTGACACCTTGATCTCCATCTAAGCATCGTTGTCGTCTCGCCAACTATTGCTTCTACGACTATCGCTACCGCTTAGTGATAAAGTAAAGCAATTACATGGCGACTGCATTTCATACAATAAAGCGACAACCTCACTACTAGAAATACCACTACTAATGGCGCACCTAATATGGCCATTAATGGCGCATCAGAGGTGCGCCATTGACAGCACACCATTAGTAATTTTTACTAATGGCGCACCACTGTGCGCCATTAGTATCTGATATACTAATGGCGCACCACCTGGTGCGCCATTAGTATATCTGAGAATCGCCATTAGTATGCCTCCCGGGGCATGTATACCAGTGCTTTGGCATACTAATGGCGCACCACCCCGGATCGCCATTAGTAACGCAGCATACTAATGGCGCACTTCGGTGATCGCCATTAGTATGCCTTTGTCATACTAATGGCGCCTTTATCATGTGATCGCCATTAGTATGAATATTAGGTTTTTTATTTTTTATTTTCTGTTTTTTGCACAGGTTACAAAATGTATAATTTGACAAAATATAGACAGCACACATCAACAATAGATTCATCAAATACAATAGAAGATTAGTTCTTGAATACAATTCATCATATTAGTCTCGAATACAATTCATCATATTAGTCTCGAATTGAAAAGACCGAACAAAGATAGAACATTATATTACAAGTCTCGAGACCATTGAGTAGCGAGTTTATCTTCGCATTACAAGTCGATATCGATCATCTAAACTACCATCACATAGAAGAAGCTGCGGTCATCACGATGAGCATCATCATGATGAAACTTCGTCTTCATCCGGTTCCTCAACGCTCCTCCCTCTCCGCTAGATGGCGGGCGTATCTAGATTCGGCCTCGGCCCTAGTGGTGTACCCTTTGTAAGCTGTTACCGCTGAATCGGTGAACCTGTCTCCGACACTCCTCCGATCATCGTAGACTCCGGGAACCTTACCCTTGTACACGACATACGTCGGCATCGCTATGCACTAGCCAAGCAAGCGTTAGTACCAATTCACAGACAATACATAAGCAATATATAAGTATGCAACGAGCGATCGGAAGAGAAAAGCAAGACATTAATAGCATCGATTACATCTAAGTTGAGCGACTCTCGAAACCAAAGAGACATACTACAAGTTCATTAAAGTTTAATTACAACATGACCCAATCGATGTTTGAGAACTAGACAACTCGACTCAAGGGACGGGGCGTGGATGAAGCCGCCGTCTATCGTGGGAGTCATGAAAGAGCGGGAGTTGTCATCCTGCATTTGTAGCATTGTGTCGATGTCTTTGTTGGACGGTTGATTTCGAGGTAGAACTGCCCGAGTGCGAAGGACATCTTGATGGATGATTTCCGCAAACTCCATTGGATGCGAAAGAATTCTTGTCGGAGGTCCGCGTCTGGATTGCCGACACGCCGCGGCCCAATCTTGGAGTTTACTCGGTAGCGAAGTTGATGATGATCTGTCGATCGCCGCATGTGATGGATGGCGTAGTAGGCACCCTTCGACCGCGGTGCTGCTTGCCGCAGCGAGCGTCGTATTGTGGGAGAACACGTGCTTGCCGTGCTACGAATAGGCCTGGTGAAGGTGCCTCCAGATTTGGCGTGGCAGGGGAGAACATCATCAAGAACCTTCTTGACATTTGTGTAGTCTCGTTCGGTGACGGTCCGAATTAAATCGTGGCCATGGAATATTTAGGGCTTAGGAGGATGGCGTGCAGCGTGTGTCACTGCAGAAAACACGGAATGTTAAAGAAAAATGATCGAAATGTAAAATTCATATGTTACGGGCGGTTGAGGGAGGACTTACTCGGGAAAGTAAGGCGAGGAAGTTATCCTTATCTTGGCTTGCGAATGGCGCCGAGGTAAGAACTTGCGACTTGCGGTCCCGGCGCTGCCAAGATCTTGCACGCATGTAGAAGAATCGACTATCACGATGTCGAGGTCTTGTCGCGAATGATCCGCATCTCCATACTCAGCAAAAATAGCGAGCGAAGGTGTAGTGCAGCGGATGAAGGTTCAACATAGCGTGGATGTCATCAAAAGCGCGGGACGATCGTGCGCCGATGGAGTTATCCACAAAGCCCTTGCCCTCGGCACCTTAGCCGCGAAAACCGGGTATGCCACATCCTTCTCCACGAGCGCCGCTTCTCCAAAGAAAGAACACTGTCATGCGAGACTCGCGCATAGCACCGGTTGCAGCATTGAGCATATTTGTCGGTAGCATCGCCCTACCGCCACATGCACCCTCCTCGAGATATCCTGCGGTGAAGGTGGCCCGTCTGAGCACGGATCGTACTCGGTGCCGGCTGGCTCGCACCCTTCTTAGTCTTTCTTTTGCGTGCCTTCTTCTTCTCTGTAATGGGACGAGTTTTGCTCACAGACCGCCTTCTTGAGTGTGTTGGGGCTGATAATATTTCGCACCTCGCCTATCTCGAGGCTCGGTGAAGTCGGCAGTGGGCGTCTCGAGAGCTGAACACCGGCGGCGCTGTTGCAACTTGGCTTCTCCAGATGCGAGCTAGATCGCACCGTCTTTTGTTGGGTTTGGTTCTTGAGAAGGAGGCCCCATGAAGTCGCCATCGTGCCCATGCTCGGCAAAGTCTTGATCGGCGTTGCCAAATGTATCATAGTAAATCGTCGTCGTCATTACGATCCTGTGCCATATGCATGTTTGGATCGATGGCATAGGGATGTCGGCACCGTTCTGGCGGTCTTGCCATGGGGCCGACTTGGCGCCGCACGGTGGCGGTGTTGTCTTTGGGGTGGTGTCCCCGCCCCCAAGCGAATCTGGCTCTTCGCCAGCGAGGGGCCAGCTCAGGCGCGGCGAGGGTCATCACGTCATCATCGTCGGCCCCGACGGGTCGATTCGGAGGTAACAAGTCGTCGCAGCTGGCAGCACCGAACAGTTGAACCCTAAACAAGTTGGGTGGCATCGGGTACCGTGGAACAAGGGGTTGCCGGTTGAGCGATTTTGCCCTTGGCGACATCGACCAACTTCGTTGTTCACGAAGTGGAGGAGAGTGCAGGCGTCGGCGGCGCCCTGCGAAAACATGTAGGGCGTCGGGGATGCCCGATCAAAACAAGGAGATGAAGTCCTCGGCCGAGAGGCAGTTAATTACCGTGATGATGGCGTCGAGCTCGGCTAATGTAGAGCACCGCCAGCAATGGCGCGTGCGATTGACGGAGGGGCGCTTGCTGCGAAGGTGCCGGCGGCGTACCCGGGTGCACTAAGCTCCGTGCGGCGTCGGAGACACCAATGCCGCCTCGCAGGAGGCACCAATAGCCCGCCATCGCATTATCGAGTTGCTGGCCGTGAAGCTAGGAATCGAGGCGGCCCTGTTGGCGCCCGCAATCACGCACTCAACCCGAGATCAAGGTAGGCACAAGAGGCGGTGATAAATCGCTCAGTCGTTGTTCCACTTGCTCTTGGACAATCTCCGAATCCGCGCTACCTGTGCCTTGAGTTCTTGAACCTCTCGCGCTGGCTTTCGAGCTGGTCTTTTCTCCTTCCGCACCAGCGGTATAGTATGACCCCATTTTGTCGACAAGCCTTTGCGGCCACCACGACCGGTGGCGTCGACTTCGAGCTTATCCTTGTTCTTCATTACATTCAACCCCCTATTTAGAGTGGTGTCCCAAGGGTTGCTCTGAGTCGACCAGCGCTCTGCTTTCGATCGCTGCGGAAGGAATGTGAACCATTTAGAAATTGGCTTCATTAATTAGAATGCAACCATATGGAGCTAATTACGCGGGGTGTATTCCTTACGAGAACAAGCTCAAGCTGCCTGGTCTTGGATCCGTGGTAAGCTCCTTTGTTTTGGTCCTTCTTGTGCGGGCCACGACAAAGTTCTGATGCTGCTTGTCACGCCGTATGTATCGAAGAGGCGGTAGGCCTTGCTCGGCACGCAGTCCGCTTCCTCCTTGTCCCATATAGGCTCCGCCACTCTGTAACCGCCGGGACGAGTGTGTGTTCCCCTATGTTCAGCTCCGCATTTGTTTCCCCACTCACTTGATTGGGAGCTTGCGGTGCTCGAGCAATTGATCTTGAAGTCGTTGTAGTCATCTTGGTGATCGAAGGATTTTCTCCTTGATCTTCTCATAACTCTCACCTTTCTCGATCATTCTCTTCACATTGCTTTTCCAAGTAGGCAGGGCCTTGCTCATCTTCGTGAGGGCAGCATTGTTCACTTTATTCCCTTTGAGGCTTGTGTTTTCAAATTCAGCGGGGAACTTGTATCGTTCGTGCAACCGTGAAGAGGAGGTTGCGCAAATTCCCTCGGTCGGGATGCCTCGGGTTCTCGGTGTTGATCGAGGCGGTGCTCGGACAATGCACCCGAGCTGAAGCGAGTACCCTTGACTATTCGTTCGGGCGCCGTTGGATTCCGTTGGAGTCCACTTGATAACTTCCTCCTTGAGGTGCGAACACGATCAGGCGCCAGTCCTTCCGTTGCCTCTTGGTGGCTGCCATCGTGCGTGCGCCGCCATCATCGATGGTGGCATCCTCGGCGGCACCATCGTGGTGGCATCGGTGTGGTCATCCTCGGCGGCACCATCCGTGGTCTCGGGATCGGTGGGGAAGGCGTGACCTCATACAAGTGAGGTTGTTCCTCCATCTCTGGGACAGCTCCAGAATGCCTTGCCCGAACCCCGGCCTCATCGTTGTGGGCCATGTTTCTCTCTAAATAGAAACAAAGTTTGGTCAAAAGTTGGTTATTGTCAAGGAACAAGATCATGGTCTCATCATTTAGGGTTTATCGACACCGAGGCATCCTAAAATCTAAGCTTTTATCATTGAGGGTTTTCGGCGTAAGGCACCCTAAAAGCCTAACTTTTCATCATTTAGGTTTTATCGACACGAGGCACCCTAAAAGCCATGCATTAGTCACAAATGCGGGGCACTTGATCCTACTTAATTAACTACTAAGATACCCGGCCCATGCATTAGTCACAAGTACCCCATATGTCCTATTTTTAGCAAAGTCATGCTAAAATTCACGGAAAATTTCAGCATGACCTTTGCTGAAAATAGGACATATAAATACCAATTGCAGAGCGGAAGTTAATCGACATTCCGGCAAACTCAAGAACCTCTCGGGGTACTGCAAAATCATTATCCAGCGTAATGAAGTCGCCAATGGGTCATTTAGAAGATCACAATGAGACTACCCTTGACAATTGTCTTGAACCCAACTCAAGACTTTTGTCATGGGATTCCACAAGCCCACATTGGTAACAATTGTACTTCAAACATCTTTGTTACCGGCCAACAACAACTCGAGCGGAGTTAGCAGAGAAGAAAAAGCACTATAGACATTCATCTAAAACTCTTAAGCGGCACAAATGCAGAATCGTAAGCAAGATAGCGGTGAAGCAACTACATCATAGCATGATTATCTTATTGCATTTATCTGCTTTGCTGCGCTTTGCGATTATTATCTCTTATTGTTTCAGTTCAGCTGTTGACCTTTTGTACAAATGCTTCATGTGGATGTTGTAGCACAATTGCTGTTAATAATGTCAGCTGTGCTGTACATATAGAAGTTCAGGCACAATTTGGTTTTGCCATTTCTGAGCACGTTTGCTAGATTCAGATGCTAACATGTTTCGCCCGGCGGTGTCGTACTTACTGGTTTGTTTTGTTATTTCTAGATGGGTTTGGTAGATTCAGATGTTTACAAATTTGTCTGGGCAGGTCTTGAACTTCAAATTTACTAGTATATCATATACTTACTAAGGTAATCACAACTTGTAAGTAACATGACCAGACCGATGGGTGAGCTATATTGAGCAGGAAGTGCGTACACGCACAACTCTGAAGGCCATGCTATGTGTGTCTACACTAGTGAAAGCCATGGCCTAATCATCTCCTGCAGATCATTGTGTTCAGTCTTACGTAGTACCGGTGTTATTTATGTGACTCAACATAATTAAAATGGTAGTAGGTCACTCTACCCGGTGAGATTAATACACTATCTATCTAAGGCGGAAATGAGGAATGAACTACAGGGGTTTTGCCTACAATAATCTTGCAACACAAACAAATGAAAGGTATTTTATATAGCAACAAATTTTGCGTTTTCTTGATTGCCTATTGTTGGGCATAAGGTGCATATATAGCTACGATGGAACCCGTTGGCGGCGCCAAGAATTGGCTGAGGCCTAGGCGGCCCAGGAAACCTCGTTCTTGTGGCATTGTAGCTACACTAAATGCTACTGATCAAGGAAGGACTAATTTTGAAGACAAAAGTAGTTTTCTAGCTCGAACCATATGTCCTATTCATAATCTGTTTTCTTGTTGTGAATCGATGAGAGTTTCAACACTAGATCCTTCATGAGTATATATGTTTCAACAAAACAGATTACATATAGGTAACTAGATAGTGTATTCGATTGCCTCATTTCACTTCTACCTCTACACATACCACAAATCTTAGCGTAACTAGATAGCAAATAATGCGATGCATCATTCCACTTGTACCCTTCATTTATACTACTATATTCAATGCCCCACTGTTTAATCAGGTGCATAAACTGAAAAAAGAAAAATGCTCTGCATAAACAGTTTCTTCAAGCAAATGTGTCATGCCGGCAGGTACAAGTCTCATGCTATGCTACCATAATAATACAAGTCAGCAACCACAAGCATAGTAATTAATCAGAGAACAGACCATAGCAGATTAATCAACACGAAATGCTTTCAAACAGCATATTAAAAGTCACAGTCAATACACAACCAAACAAGCAGTTGCACGGTGCATCGGTCATAGTTGAGCAGGCTATATATATAGCTAATCCGATGCAGATGCATAGCATAAGGCATAGTTGGAAACCTTACATATATAACTAAACACGATGCAGAAATACCTTGTAGGAACTTCAACAAGCTAATACCAAGCAGTTTTAAAAGATTAGTTCCGTTATCGGGCTCTCCATTCAGCCCCACTTGTGTGAGCGCAACCTACGGTTCGTCTCTTTGAAATTCCTGTCAACACCATAAGCATCTCCACGTCCGAAGCAAGGCGGGACCAAGCAACAGAGATCTCCCTCTTCTCTAAACTTTGAGAATCGAGGTCCTACAATATCTTGACTTGAGCAGAGCGAGAATGATACACTTTTAAGTTTTGTTCAAAACTACAATTCGGCTAGTGCTCTGCTGCTCAAATTGGGTCGAGAAGCATCTACTAGTAACTAGTGCATATGATCATCACTAGCCCATAATTAAGTGTACTCCAAAAATTCAAGCAATTGTACCAAATTTTGAAAGAGATTTTTCAATTTATATTTAAATAGAATTGGGGTATATACCTTGGAATCCTCCTAATGGAAACAGCACTAAGCTGGCGTCTCTATTTCATACAGAATGTCGAAGACTTTTGACCTAAATAATATTTAAATGGTTCTAAGTTAGTAAAGTACATAAGAAAGATCATCGAGTAATTCTCCATGGCATAATTTTTACCTACCAACAGGAGACCTATAACATTTCTAGGGTTTATACATCAAAAGCCAGAGACTCAACAGACATATTTTATTTATCAAAGAAAATTTCTAACAACGCAAATAGATAAGCTTATACATCAAAAGCGGAGACTCAACAGACATATTTTCTTCATCAAAGAGATACCATGAGCAAATAGGTTCATGCATATCTCGATAATCAATTTTCTCACAGTTTCTATATAGCTGTTGGCATGCTTATGAGAAGGAGGATTCGCCCGTCTGAGGGAGAGGGAAGGAATCGCATTACCTTGAGGCGGTGGGAAGGAGGATTGACGAGAAGGTGGACTTGAGGCGAGGAAGGGGCGGGTATTTATGGCGGTGGTGGTGGGCGCGGCGAAGTCGAGAGCGGCGTCCGAGGCAGAGGTCAGGGTCGGCGTCAGGCGTCGGTGAGCGTCGGGGCGTCCGGTAGTCGGGTCGGGGTCGAGGTCGGCGGCGTCAAGGCGTCAGGCCGAGGTCGGTGAGGTCAGGCGAGGGTCAGGTCGTCGGGTCAGGCGACGTCGCGGTGAGGTCGGAAGGGCGGGGTCGGCGTCATACAAGGCGTCAAGCGTCTGCGTAGGAGAGGCGGGGAGGAGAGGCGAGGCGAGGCGGGCGGGGAGCGGGGATCGGGCGAAGGGGGATCGGGCGAAGGGGGATCGGGCGAAGGGGGGCCACAATACTAATGGCGCACCTCACCGCGGTGCGCCATTAGCATGTCCACACTAATGGCGCACCTCACCGTGGTGCGCCATTAGTATTTTTTTTTATTTCCTCAAGCCAATGGGTTATGTACTACAGAACCTATCCATGTCAAGCCCACTCTACTAGCTCATTGGTCGGCCTCCAGTTCTCACACAAGGAGGTCTGGGTTCGACTCGAGGCTCCACAATTTTTTAGCATTTAAAAGCTATTTGATACTTATTTATGTTTAAATATATTCAAACTTGTTTAAATAATAACAGTAATATTTTTTATAAGACAGTAGCATTTAAAAAGCTGTTTGATACTTATTTTTTTATAAGGCGGTCTTGTGAGGTGGGGGTCGGTGGCGGTTGAGTAGGGAATCGAGGTGCGGGGTTGGGGGTCGGCGGCAGTGGACTGGGGTGCTCGGCGAGGGACGGATCTGGCGAGTGGGACAGCGATCGAGATGGAGGGATCGAGGTGGGCTCCACAAATTTTTTAGCATTTAAAAAGCTGTTTGATACTTATTTGTGTTTAAAATGTTCAAACTTGTTTAAATAATAACAGTAATATTTTTTATAAGACAGTAGCATTTAAAAAGCTGTTTGATACTTATTTTTTTATAAGGCGGTCTTGTGGGTGCAGAGGTCGTGGCGGTTGAGTAGGGAATCGAGGTGCGGGGGTCGGATCTGGCGAGGTGGGATAGCGATCGAGATGGAGGATCGAGATCGAGTGTGCATGAAATTTAAAAATATTCATGATAGTTCAAAAGTACCCATGAAATACAATCGAGAAATGAAGGCTACGATTTAAATACAATCGATCTTAGCTAGCTATCTGTTCACAATCTTCTTGCCCTTCTTTTTCGCAAATGGAGTTCTTACGTGGAGCAGACGTCCTTTAGGTAGGGTGGTCTTGCTTCTTCTTGTGGTGTATGCTGCTACTTCATCATCGTCGTCATGTTCGATCCTCGGTCGCCGTACTTGTCGAAGTCTTGCTCATTAGCTACTCCATCCATTCCGATGATCTTCCTTTTGCCTCTCCTCCGACAACACGGTGGGCTTTGGCGGGTCGGTAATGAAAAGCATTGGTCCACTTGGGAAGCTAGTACCCATGGCTCATTTTTGGTGGCGTTGCGCCCTTGATCTTGGATTTAACCGGGTATAACCATGGTGGTGAAATACGGTCTTCTTTTATGACGTTCTTGGCCCATCGACACGGAACATGGGACCTTCTCTCAGCGTAGCTCAGCTCCCAGATCTCCTCGATCCTTCCGTAGTATCTGTCCTTGTCGTTACGGTGTAGGATTCCATCGTTACCCGGAGTTACGATAACCATCGCTCTTCATGTCCTTGGCCTCGGTGTAGAATGTGCCGTTGATATAAATGCGCCTCATAGGTCATCGAGGTTGTGCTCGGGGCCTGTGACAAAGCGAATATGAGTTGTTCTTCGCGGAAGAATCCTCATGTAAAAGATGCTGACGAAGCTTATGCTTGAACCAACGCGTGAAACATGAGTTGTGCTCTTTGAGTGTATCTCCGTCCGTCCTCTGTTGGCCTCGGTCATTGTCGTCTTTTTAATAAAGGTTTTGTGCTCTACCCAAGGATCGACCACGTCTATGTGTTGTGCGCGACTAGGTTTGCTCTTTCAAAGTCGGTGAGTCGACCCTCGAAATCGACATGCATTTCGCGGGGACCCTCACGGTGACCCCATCCGGCGAGCCTGCCGAGGTGCTGTTGACGGGCGGACCAGCGGGGTTCTCGATGCCTAGATAATTCGTGCGATGGGAGATGCACTCTTGATTGAAAAGCCCCGGCTATGCTTCCTTACGGGCGTGACATGTTGCGACGTATCCTTTGATGACACCATTCATCCTTTCGAGCGGCATCATCTTTGTGCGAGGAGCGTCGGCCGAGTTGGATGATATCCTCCACTATATGGACCAGCGGATGCACCATAACGTCGAAGAATGCGGTAGGGAAGTACATCTCAAGCTCGCATAGTATCACCACGATCTCTTCTGTAGCCTTACGAGTTGCCTCCGTAATCGACTTCCGAGATGGCGTCGAAGAAGTTGCATAGGCCAAATAGCGTTTCCGCAGACGTGCGCGTCCATGATCCCACGGATTACAGCTGGAAGTATCTGCGTCATCGAGACGTGGTCGTGAGACTTCATCCGCTGAACTTCGCCGCTGGGTCTAGGTATCTGCTTATCTTCCCAGCGTAACCGTGGAAGTTTTACTCCTAGGAGGCGGGGAAAAACTGCTCGATCTCCTCGACTTAGAGTGAAGCACGCGGGAGGTAGTCATTTCCGGTCTTCTTGGCCTTTTTGCCTTTTGACGACTTTACGTGTCTGCTTCGCCTCATCATCATCATCATCATCATCATCATCATCATCATCATCATCATCATCATATATAGCGTGAAGCTCTGACGATGCCCATTGATTTCAAGTCTGCCCTTGCTTTCGGCCCATCTTTGGTCCTCTCGGCATGTTGAGCGGTACCAAGCGGGACTCGCACACGTTCTTCGTGATATGCATGACATCAAGGCTGTGAGGCACGGTGGATCTTCGATCGGCAAGTCGAAAACAGACCTCGTTTTCCATACCTTGGCAGCGGCTCTGGCGCCTTCGCTTCTTTCGGCTCTGGCGCCTTTTGCTTCTTTCGGCGGTGGGCAGTCTTTCCAATTTTCCAACAGCTTGTCTATTTCCTCGCCGCTCCTCGTACAGGCGTTTTGAGTTCGGTTTCACCATCGAACAGATCCTTGCGTTTCCTCCACGGGTCATCGTCGCGAAGCCACCTTGATGTCCCATGAACACGATTTTGAAGACCGGGATCTCTATCTAGCTGGCGTCGTTGTGTCATCCATGCACCTTACGCATCCGGAAAATCCGTGGACTACCTGCCCGCGACATATCCGTAACCGAGATAGTCGTGCACCGTCGTGAGCGATCTGCGGCTCTCATAGGAAATATTCTTTCTG
>JAHIAM010016064.1:0-11973 GCA_021605205.1 Aegilops longissima
CGGTAATCCTATTCTAGAAGTCATGTTACTAGACCATGATGAACCTCGAACTATGAGAGGCGATGATGAGCCAGATTCATGAAATGGTTTGAGACCATGAAATCGAGATGGGATCCATATATGAGAACAAAGTGTGGACTTTGATGGAGTTGCCGATGATCGGCAAGCCATATTATATAAATGGATCTTCAAGAGGAGAGAGATGCTGATAGTAGTATTACTATCTACAAAGCTCGACTTGTGCGAAAGGTTTTGACAAGTTCAAGGTGTTGACTACAATGAGATTTTACTCAAGCTGGCGATGCTAATGTCTGTCCGAATCATGTTAGCAATTGCCACATTTTATGAAATCGGCAAATGGATGTCAAAACTACATTCTTTAATGGATTTATTAAAGAAGAGTTGTATATGATGCAACCAGAAGGTTTTGTCAATCCTAAAGGAGCTAACAAAATGTGCAAGCTCAGCGATCCATCTATGGACTGGTGCAAGCATCTCGGAGTTGGAATAAGCGCTTTGATAGTGTGATCAAAGCATATGGTTTCTCTGAGACTTTTGGAGAAGCACTGTATTTACAAGAAAGTGAGTGGGAGCACTACACCTTTCGATAAGTATATGTGAATGACATATTGTTGATCGGAAATAATGTAGAATTATTACGAAAAGCATAAAGGAGTGTTTGAAAGGAGTTTTTCAAAGAAAGACCTCGGTGAAGCTGCTTACATATTGAGCATCAAGATCTATAGAGATAGATCAAGGCGGCTTGATAAGTTTTCAATGAATACATACCTTGACAAGATTTTGAAGTAGTTCAAAATGGAGCAGTCAAAGAAAGAGTTCTTGCCTATGTTACAAGGTGTGAGATTGAGTAAGACTCAAAACCCGACCACGGCGAGAAGATAGAAAGAGAATGAAAGTCATTCCCTATGCATCAGCCATAGGTTCTATAAAGTATGTCATCTTGTGTGCCGGATCTATTGCATACCCTACCACTAAGCTTGGCAAGGGGTGCAATAGTGATCTAGGAGTAGATCAATGGACAGCGGTCAAAATTATCCTTAGTAGAATAAGGATATGTTTCTCGATTATGGAAGTGAAAAAAGGTTAAGTAAGTAAAGGGTTACGTCGATGCAAGTTTAACACTAATCTAGATGACTCTGAGTCTCAATCTGGATACATATTGAAAGTGGGAGCAATTAGCTAGAGTAGCTCCGTGCGAGCATTGTAGACATAGAATATTTGCAAAATACATACGGCTCTGAATGTATGAGACCCGTTGACTAAATTCTCTCACAAGCAAAACATGATCACCTTAGTACTCTTTGGGTGTTAATCACATGGCGATGTGAACTAGATTCTGACTCTAGTAAACCCTTTGGGTGTTGGTCACATGTCGATGTGAACTATGGGTGTTAACCACATATAGATGTGAACTATTGATGTTAAATCACATGGCGATGTGAACTAGATTATTGACTCTAGTGCAAGTGGGAGGCTGAAGGAAATATGCCTAGAGGCAATAATAAAGTTATTATTTATTTCCTTATATCATGATAAATGTTTATTATTCATGCTAGAATTGTATTAAGGAAACATAATACATGTGTGAATACATAGACAAGCAGTGTCACTAGTATGCCTCTACTTGACTAGCTCGTTAATCAAAGATGGTTATGTTTCTAACCATAGACATGAGTTGTCATTTGATTAACAGGATCACATCATTAGGAGAATGATCTGATTGACATGACCCATTCCGTTAGCCTAGCACTTGATCGTTTAGTATGTTGCTATTGCTTTCTTCATGACTTATACATGTTCCTGTAACTATGAGATTATGCAACTCCGTTTACGGAGGAACACTTTGGGTACTACCAAGCGTCTGGCGTAAGCTGGGTGATTATAAAGAATTACTACAGGTGTCTCCAAAGGTACATGTTGGGTTGGCGTATTTGAGATTAGGTTTTGTCACTCCGATTATCGGAGAGGTATCTCTGGGCCCTCTCGGTAATGCACATCACTATAAGCCTTGCAAGCAATGTAACTAATGAGTTAGTTGTGAGATGATGCATTACGGAGCGAGTAAAGAGACTTGCGATAGCGAGATTGAACTAGGTATTGGATACCGGCGATCGAATCTCGGGTAAGTAACTATACCGATGACAAAGGGAACAACGTATGTTGTTATGCGGTTTGACGATAAAGATCTTCGTAGAATATGTAGGAGACCAATATGGGCATCCAGGTTCCGCTATTGGTTATTGACCAAGAATAGTTCTAGGTCATGTCTACATAGTTCTCGAACCCGTAGAATCCCCGCAACAAGGTTTCGATGGCAGTTATATTATGAGTTTATGAGTTTTGATGTACGAAGGAGTTGAGTCCCGGATGAGATCGGGGACATGACGAGGAGTCTCGAAATGGTCGAGGCGTAAAGATCGATATATTGGGCGACTATATTCGGAGTTGGAAGGTTCGAATGATTGGGTATTTTGAATGGGAGAGTTACAGGAATTCGCGGGGAGAAGTATTGGGCCTTATTGGGCCTGCAGGAAGAGAGAGGGCTGCCTAGGGCAGGCGCGCCCCAAGGCCTAGTCGAATTGGACTAGGGGAGAACGCACCTTTCTTCCTTCCCTTCCTTCTCTCCTACTCCTACTAGGAAAGGAGAGTCCTACTCGGTGGGAGTAGGACTCCCCCATAATCGCCCCTCCTGGGCGGCCACCTCCTCCCTTGCTCCTTTATATCTGGGGGGGGGCACCCCATGACACACAAGTTGATCTCGGATCGTTCCTTAGCCGTGTCGGTGCCCCCTCCACCATATTCCACTTGGTCATATCGTCGCGGAGCTTAAGTGAACCCTGCGCGGAGAAGTCATATCGTCAGCGGAGCTTAAGCGAAGCCCTGCGTCGGTGGAGCATCATCATCGTCCTGCCCGTCGTCTTGTGGAACTCATCCCGACACTTTGCTGGATCGGAGTCGGGGATCGTCATCGAGCTGAGCGTGTGCAGAACTTCGGAGGTGCCGTCGTTCGGTGCTTGGATCGGTCGGATCGTGAAGGCGTCACGACTACATCAACAGCGTTGTTATAGCGCTTCGCTTTCGGTCTCACAGTGCGTGGACGGACCTCTCCCCTCGTTGCTATGCCATCACCATGGTCTTGCGTGTGCGTAGGAATTTTTTGAAATTACTCGTTTCCCAACATGGCATCGAGCCTGGTTTTATGCGTTGATGTCATATGCGAGTAGAACACAAGTGAGTTGTAGGCGATATAAGTCATCTTGCTTACCAGCATGTCATACTTTGGTTCAGCGGTATTGTGAGATGAAGCGGCCGGACCGACATTACAGCGTGCGCTTCGCGAGACTGGTTTCACCGCTTGAGCACTAGTTGCTTAAAGGTGACGGCGGTGTCATCTCTCTCACTTTAGTTGAACCGAATGTGGCTCGCCGGTCCTTGCGAAAGTTAAAACAGCACCAACTTGACAAACTATCGTTGTGGTTTTGATGCGTAGGTAAACGGTTCTTGCTCAGCCCGTAGCAGCGTAAAACTTGCAACAACAAAGTAGAGGGCGTCTAACTTGTTTTGCGGGGCATGTTGTGATGTGATGTGGTCAAGGCGTGATGCTATATTTTATTGTATGAGATGATCATGTTTTGTAACGAGTTATCGCAACTGGCAGGAGCCATATGGTTGTCGCTTTATTGTATGAAATGCAAGCGCCATGTAATTGCTTTACTTTATCACTAAGCGATGGCGATAGTCGTAGAAGCAATAGTTGGCGAGGCGACAACGATGCTTTCGATGGAGATCAAGGTGTCGCGCGGTGGCGATGGTGATCATGGCGGTGCTTGGCGATGGAATCACAAGCACAAGATGATGATGACCATATCATATCACTTATATTGATTGCATGTGATGTTTATCCTTTATGCATCTTATCTTGCTTTGATTGTGGTAGCATTATAAGATGATCTCTCACTAAAATTATCAAGTGTTCTCCACAGTATGCACCGTTGCTAAAGTTCGTAGTGCCCAGACACCCGTGATGATCGGGTGTGATAAGCTCTCGTCCATCTACAGCAGTGCAAAACAGTTCTTGCATCGTGGAATACTCAGGTTAAACTTGCGAGCTTAGCATATAACAGATATGGCCTCGGAGCATGGAGACCGAAAGGTCGGCGTGAATCATATAGTAGATATGATCAACATAGTGATGTTCACCATTGAAACTACTCCATCTCACGTGATGATGGGACATGGTTTAGTTGATTTGGATCACGTAATCACTTAGATGACTAGAGATGTCTATCTAAGTGAGAGTTCTTAAATAATATGATTACTTGAACTTTAATTTATCATGAACTTAGTCCTAGTAGTATTTTGTAGATTATGTTGTAGATCAATAGCTCGCGTTGTTGCTTCCCTATGTTTTTTATATGTGTTCCTAGAAAATTGTATTGAAAAATATTAGTAGCAATGATGCGGATTGGATCCGTGATCAAGGTTTATCCTCATTGCTGCAGAAGAAGAATTATGTCCTTAATGCACGCTAGGTAGCAGACCTATTGCAGGAGCGGATGCATACGTTATGAGCGTTTGGCTAGCTCAATATGATGACTACTTGATAGTTTAGTGCACCATGCTTGGCTTAGAATCGGGACTTCAAAGACATTTTGAGCGTCATGGACCACATGAGATGTTCAGGAATTGAAGTTAATATTTCAAGCAAATACCGAGTTGAGAGATATGAAGTCTCAACAAGTTCTATAGCTAAAAGATGGAGAGAATCGCTCAACTAGTGAGCATGTGCTCAGATTATGCAGGTACTTCAATCGCTTGAATCAAGTGGAGTTAATCTCCCGAGATAAGATAGTGATTGATAGAATTCTCTAGTCACCATCACTAAGTTACTAGAACTTCGTGATGAACTATAAGTATGAGGGATGACGGAAAAGATTCCGAGCTCTTACGTGATGTTGAAATCGCGAAGGTAGAAATCAGAAAAGAGCATCAAGTGTTGATGATTGACAAGACCACTAGTCTCAAGGAAAGGGAAAGGGAAGAAGGGAACTTCAAGAAGAGCGGCAAGCAAGTTGCTGCTCGAGTGAAGAAGCCCAAATCTGGACCTAAGCACGAGACTAAGTGCTTTGCTGCAATGGAACTGGTCCTTTGGGCGGAACTACCCCAAGTATTTGGCGGATAAGAAGGATGGCAAAGTGAACAAAGATATATTTGATATACAGATTAATGATGTGTATTTTACTAGTGTTCATAGCAACCCTCGGTATTTGATACTGGTTCAGTTGCTAAGGTAGTAACTCGAAGCAGGAGTTGCGGAATGAGCAGAAACTAGTTGAAGGGGAAGTGGCGATGAGTGTTGGAAGTAGTTCCAAGATTGATATGATCATCATCGCACACTCCTATACTTTCGGGATTAGTGTTAAACCTAAATAAATGTTATTTGGTGTTTGCGTTGAGCATGAATATGATTTGATCATGTTTATTGCAAAGCGGTTATTCATTTAAAGTCAAAGAATAATTGTTGTTACTGTTTACATGAATAAAACCTTCAATGGTCATACACCCAATGAAAATAGTTTATTGGATCTCGATCGTGGTAATCGCATATTCATAATATTGATGCCAAAAGATGCAAAGTTAATAATGATAGTGCAACTTATTTGTGTACCTTGCCGTTTGGAGTCATATCGGTATAAAGCGCATGAAGAAACTCCATAAGGATGGATTTTGGAATCACTTGGTTATGAATCATTTGATGCTTGCGAACCGTGCCTTTTGGGCAAGATGACTAAAACTCCGTTCTCGGAACAATGGAACAAACTACTGACTTGTTGGAAATAACACATATATACCGATGTATGCGATCAATGAGTGTTGATGCTCGTGGCAAGTATCGTTATTTTCTAACCTTCACAAGATGATTTGAGTAGATATGGGTATATCTACTTGATGAAACATAAGTCTGAAATAGTTGAAAGGTTCAAGAATTTCCAGAGTGAAGTGGAAAATCATCGCAACAAGAAAATAAAGTTTCTGCGATCTGATCGTGGAGATGAATATTTGAGTTCTGAGTTTGGTCTTCAATGAAAACAATGTAGAATAGTTTCACAGCTCCATACGGAACACCTGGCGTTATGGTGTGTCGAGCGTCGTAACCGTACTTTATTTTGATATGGTGCGATCTATGATGTATCTTACCGATTTACCACTATCGTTTTGGGGTTATGCATTAGAGACAGCTGCATTCACGTTTAATAGGGCACCATCTAAATCCGTTGAGATGACACCGTATGAACTATGGTTTAGCAGTAAACCTAAGTATCGTTTCTTAAAGTTTGGAGTTGTGATGCTTATGTGAAAAGTTTTCACTGATAAGCTCGAACCCAAATCGAATCGTCTTCATAGAATACCCAAAGGTAACTATTGGGTACACCTTCTATCACAGATCCGAAAGCAAGATATTTGTTACTAAGATGGATCCTTTCTAGAAGAAGTTTCTCTCGAAAAGTGAGTGGGAGGAAAGTAGAACTTGATGAGGTAATTGTACCTTCTCCCTTATTGGAAAGTAGTTCATCACAGGAATCAGTTCCGTGATTCCTACACCAATTAGTGAGGAAGTTAATGATGATGATCATGAAACTTCAGATCAAGTTGCTACCAAACCTCGTAGGTCTTCGGAGTAATATCCGCACCAGAGTGATGCGGTAATCCTATTCTAGAAGTCATGTTACTAGACCATGCGAATTACTGTAGAAGCGTGTAGTGTGCTTGAGTGAGAGAATGTCCGTCCATACATATTTGTTCCCTCCTAGCGTGCCTTTTCCATCCAGTCTGCCCTTATGCATGATTCAGGAACACCAATTGGCTTAAGGTCAGGAATAAAGTCAATACAAAACTCAATGACCTCCTCATTTGATGGCCCTTGGAGATGCTTCCATACGGCCTAGCACGGTTATGAACATATTTCTTTAAGACTCCATGAACCTCTCAAAGGGAACATATTTTGTAGAAATACAGGACCCAAAGCGTTAATCTCTTCGCATAGGTGAACTAGGGCGTGCGTCATGATGTTGAAGAAGGATGGTGGGAACACCAACTCGAAGCTGACAATACATTGCACCAAATCATTACAGTAACCTTGGTATGATTTCTGGATCGATTACCTTACGAGAGATTGCATTGAGAAATGCATAGCTTCACAATGGCTAATCGAGCGCTTTCGGTAAAGCCCCTCAATGCAACGGAAGCGATTGCGTCATAATCACGTGGCAGTCATGAGACTTTAGGTTCTGGAACTTTTCTCTGCCATGTTTATTATTCCCTTTATATTCGACAAAAGCGGACGGTACCTTATCTGAGCAGGCATTCAAAGAAGATTTCCTTCTCTTCTTTGGTAGGCGTAGCTTGCATGACCCTGATGTATGCCGTCTTCTCCGTGCATCGTTGCTGGTCCTCCGTGCCTCGGTGTATCTTTGTCTTCCCATACCGCCCAGAAGCCAAGCGGGTCACGCAAAGATTCTTCGTCACGTGCATCACGTCGATTGGGGCGGACCTCTAGGTCTTTCAATATGGCAGGTCCCAAAATATAGATTTCTTCTTCCACATGGGTGTCGTCGTCGGCGTCCTTTGGAATAGGTTGTCCGCCGGACCCTTTCCAAATATCACCTTCAAATCCTTGACCATATCATGTACATCGGCACCGATGCGGTGGCGAGGCTTCGTCCGGTGATCCACCTCACCTTTGAATGCTTGCCTTTCTTTCTTACGGGATGCCTGCTCGGAAGAAATCGGCGATGTCAGGTACACATTCTTCTTACAACTATTCAAATATATCTGTCGGTATCATCCAAACGATGCGTGCATCCAGCGGTATCCCTTGTTTATGCGTCACGAAAGATTCTTGAGAGCAGGCCAATCATTGATGGTCACGAACAACAACGCCTTTAGGTCAAATTCTTCCCCATGTGCTCATCACGCCGTACACCTGTTCCATTCCACAGTTGTAAGAGTTCTTCAACTAATGGCCTTAGGTACACATCAATGTCGTTGCCAGGTTGCTTAGGGCCTTGGATGAGCAGGCATCATAATGAACTTCGCTTCATGCACAACCAAGGAGGAAGGTTATAAAACATAGAGTCACGAGGCCGGTGCTATGGTTGCTGCTCTGCTCCCCAAAAGGATTAATGCCATCTGCGCTTAGACCAAATCATCGCTCCTTGCGTCATCTGCAAACTCCTTCCCGTACTTTCTTTCGATTTTTCTCCACTGCGACCGTCAGTTGGTACTCTCAACTTTCCGTATTTCTTACGGTCTTCTCTGTGCCATCGCATCGCCTTGGCATGCTCTTTGTTTTGGAACAAACGTTTCAACCGTGGTATTATAGGAGAATACCACATCACCTTGGCAGGAATCTTCTTCCTGGGGCGCTCGCCCTCGACATCACCATGCTCATCGCGGCTGATCTTATAGCGCAATGCACCACATACGAGACAGCGTTCAAATCCTCGTACTCACCGCGGTAGAGGCTGCAATCATTAGGGCATGCATGTATCTTACGCACCTCTAACCCTAGAGGCAGACAGCCTTCTTTAACCCGTGTACTCTCGGGCAATTCGTTGTCCTTTGGAAGCATATCCTTTATCATTACCAACAACTTTCCAAATCCCTTATCGGATACACCATTCTCTGCCTTCCATTGCAGCAATTCCGGTGTGGTGCCCAGCTTTTCTTGTCACCTCACAATTGGGTACAACAATTTTTGTGATCCTCTAACATGCGCTGCAACTTCTTCTTCTCCAAATCACTTGCGAGTTTCTCTTTGCATCGGCAATGGCCCGACCTAGATCATCAACGGGCTCATCGATGCCTCTTCTTCGACTTCTTCCGCATTGCCGGCTCAGCTTCTTCCGCATTACCGGCTCAGCTTCTTCCCCATTGTTGTATCATCGTATTCAGGGAACCCATGGCGGGATAGCTGTCGTCGTCCTCTTCTTCTTCATTGTCTTCCATCATAACCCTCTTTCTCCGTGCTTGGTCCAAACATTATAGTGGGGCATGAAACCGGACTCAAGCAGGTGGGCGTGAATGGTTCTTGGCGTGAGAGTAATTGCAACCATTCTTACAGCCAGCACATGGACAAGGCATAAAATCATCCACCCGCTTGTTTGCCTCAGCCATAGCGAGAAAAGTATACTGCGCCCTCAGCGAACTGGGGAGAGCATCGGTCATCGATACATCCATTGCGGCTCATCTTCATTACACAACACCGAATAGACCAAATTAATACAAGTTCATACATAAAGTTCATACAACACTTAAATGCAACAAACAAATAACTCTCTAGCTAAAGCATTTAAATGCAACAACAAATGCGATCAAGATGCAACTAAAGGTAACAATTGATCCAACAACATAATGATACCAAGCCTCACTATCGATGGCATATTTTCTAATCTTTCTAATCTTCAAGCGCATTTCTCCATCTTGATCTTGTGATCATCGGCGACATCGGCAACATGCAACTCAATTCCATCTTCCCCCCTCAATTCTTTTCAATTTTTCTTTCAAGTACTCGTTTTCTCTTTCAACTAAATTTAACCTCTAAACAATAGGGTCGGTTGGAATTTCGGTTCACATACCTCCTAGATAAAAATATCTATGTCAACTTGATGGGCATAATTTGTCATAAACACGAAATGCAACAAATAGTTTTAAAGAGAATATACCACATCGAATCATAACAAGGGCGAGGGCCGGCGGGGCGGATATCAAAACCATGGCACTATGTATAACAAACAACGTCTGGGTAAGATAATTATTATCGAGTAACTATATATCCAAATCACACAAACATCAATTTTTATATAAAATTTCATGAACAAGAGGCTCACCACAAGGTGGTGCCGCTGACAGACAGTCTGAGGCGATCGGCAGTGGTTACAGCGGAGATTTAGAAGGCACTAAGTAAACCACACCTACATATGCAAACTAAGTGTTATTTTGACCTCAAATTGCATATAAATCAAATACTACCACATATAATTCCTCCCAAATTACTAAAACCCACAATTAATCACTATATAAACCAATGCAAGAGCTAATCTAGCAATGAGAGATGAAAGGACAAAGTTGCTAACCTTGGTGATCATTTGAATGGATGAGGGCTGCAAATCTTGACAAATTTGGGGCAAATTTTGTGATGAACTCGAGAGGAAGAAGGGAAGAACAGAGAGAGGGAGAGGGAAAGGGGGAAGAACAGAGTGCGGGTGGAACGAAGGATTTATATGGGGCGACATTTAGTACCGGTTCGTGTCAAGAACCGGTACTAAAAGGTCTGGAAGGCCCCATTACGACAACATCCTGCCACCACTCTCATTAGTACCGGTTAGTAGCACGAACCGGTGCTAAAGTTTACCACGAACCCGGTACTAAAGAGCTCCTCCCGGCTA
Organism: Aegilops longissima; assembly: GCA_021605205.1. Lineage (NCBI taxonomy): Eukaryota > Viridiplantae > Streptophyta > Magnoliopsida > Poales > Poaceae > Aegilops > Aegilops longissima. The sequence continues at coordinate 10,470 of JAHIAM010016064.1, forward strand.
GCCGTTGGAACCGGCACTAATGGAACATTAGTGCGGTTACTATCTAAACGGGACTAATGTGTCTCACATTTGACCCTTTTCTACTAGTGTGAGATGATCATGTTTTGTAACGAAGTTATCGGCAGCTGGCAGGATCCATATGGTTGTCGCTTTATTGTATGAAATGCAAGCATACCTTAATGCTTTACTTTATCACTAAGCGGTGGCGATAATCGTAGAAGCATAAGATTGGCGAGGCGACAACGATGCTACGATGGAGATCAAGTGTCGGCGCGGTGGCGATGGTGATCACGATGGTGCTTGGAGATGGAATCACAAGCACAAGATGATGATGGCCATATCATATCACTTATATTGATTGCATGTGATGTTTATCCTTTATGCATCTTATCTTGCTTTGATTGGCGGTAGCATTTAAGATGATCTCTCACTAAAATTATCAAAGTGTTCTCCTGAGTATGCACCGTTCACGAAAGTTCTTCGTCTTTGAGACACCGCGTGATGATCGGGTGTGATAGGCTCTCGTTCAAATACAGCGGGTGCAAAACAGTTGCGCCGCGGAATACTCGAGTTAAACTTGGCGAGCCTAGCATATAACAGAATATGGCCTCGGAACACGGAGACCGAAAGGTCGGCGTGAATCATATAGTAGATATGATCAACATATTGATGTTCACCGTTGAAACTACTCCATCTCACGTGACGATCGGACATGGTGTAGTTAATATGGATCACGTAATCACTTAGAAGATTAGAGGATGTCTATTTAAGTGGGAGTTCTTAAGTAATATTATTAATTGAACTTAAATTTGTCATGAACTTAGTACGATAGTATTTTGCTTGTCTATGTTTCTTGTAGATAGATGGCTCGTCTTGTTATTCGTTGAATTTTAATCGTTCCTTGAAAGCAAAGTTGAAAGATGATGGTAGCAATTACGGACTGGAGTCCGTAACACGAGATTATCCTCATTCTTGCCGGAAGAATTACGTCCTGGAAGCACCGCTGGGTGCCGAGCCCTGCTTCTGATCAATGACAAAGTTAAGAGCGTCTGGCGAGCAAAGCTGATGACTACTCGATAGTTTAGTGTGCCATGCTACGGCTTAGAACAGGGCCTTCAACAGCGTTTTGAGCGTCATGGAGCATATGAGATGTTCCGGAGTTGAAGTTAATATTTCAAGCAAATGCGGATTGAGAGATATGAAGTCTCAATAAGTTCTATAGCTGCAAGATGGAGGAGAATAGTTACATCGGTGAACAAATACTCAAAATGTGGGTATAATAATCACTTGATTCAAGCTGGAGTTAATCTTCCACGATACTTGTGTCATTGTGAAATTCTTCAATCACTACCAAGCTACAAGAGCTTCATGATGAACTATAATATACAAGGGATGGACAAGTCTATTCGAGCTCTTCGCAATGCTAAAAGCGGCGGTAGAAATCAAAAAGGAGCATCAAGTGTTGATGGTTAACAAGACCACCAGTTTCAAGAAAAGGGTAAAG